>KZ345575.1:15304-31097 GCA_002352805.1 Teladorsagia circumcincta
AAATGATGATGAATATAACATCTACTTTCAAAATTTAACGCATTTGGCACCATCCCGTGGGCGCCAACTTTGATTGCAAAATTCAGCCGCCGCAGGGGAGCGAATCATTAAGAGGGCCATTCATCACTTTTTCGGTACTGCTAGAACCGTTCAGCGAAAACGAAACATGTTTCTGTGGTCCATACATGGTTCTCTACAGTAGCACAAAGCCGTTTTCAAAAAGCGCTGCTTGCTCTGAAAGACCCCTCTTGTCAGTGTACTGGTATAGAGAAGAGGAGAAACTTTTTGCTTTCCTTCCCCTTCGGTATCTGTAGGTAAAAATATTCTTCCGGCCTACGTTTCCAATCGTACAATTGTTTTATATGACATCGTTAGTGAGAATACGTAACGTAATTTTTCAAAACTTTTTCCCCGTTAATGTCTTTTCGAGCTCTTTACGAGTCTCGAAGAATGAAGCATTGCAAGAACGGGACTAAACCAGAGGAAACGGCAACTTTTAAGAACGTCGTCCGAATTGCCAACGATGTGCGCAGCACAACGTCGTCAATCGCCTGAAGGGACACAAAAGGGCGTGCCCATTCAAGGAATGCTTCTGCCCGAAGTGTCAGGTACGGTGATGTGACTTGCCATTAACAAAAAAATCTGTGAGATTAAATATCTAGTCGGTATGTTAAAAGTGTCCCACAAGAAAACTGTCAGTGTCCGTGATTTTTTTCCTAGATCGAAGTGAATTTATGACTATCCGAATCATTTGTCAGTGGTTCGAGGCTAATCGCAGGCGTTTTTCCACGTTCTCATCACTTTTCTACGCAGGTGGTCGTTGAGCGACAGAAATTAATGGCTGATCAGATCAAGTTACGACGACGGCAGAAGCGCGAGAAAAGCAACACATTCGAGAGGCCTCGAACTCCCGCCGGCACAACGAGTGGGTTTTCTGTTGTCTACGATTCCTGTCCGCTTTCGGGACACAGTATGAGTCGGCTAAGTAAATTCCTCCTTCAGAAGCCCTGCCATTATGTAACTCTTGACATAAAATTCCTAACGATAAGTAATCATCCGGAATCTTTTCATACAAGAACCAAAAAGGGGCGCAATCACAAGATACGGGGGCATTGCGATGGCAATTCTTTCGAAACCGCATAAAACATGTCCTTCTCGTTGAAAACGATACAAAGCCTGGGCGGGAAAGGACAGACACCCGGCTGCGTATGCCGTTTTCATTTTTCCAAGACTTCCTCTCCCCTGACTAGGCTTAGTCCTAGAGGATGTCCCGGTATATTACGATAGCACACAGGAAGATTGCTATACCTCCTCCTCACTGAAACTCGTATCAATTATTTTTTGAGTTTTTGACTTTTCCTCTACACATAAACGTTTATTTATTTCGAGGCGAACTTTACGATGAAAAGATATAATGGCCCATTAGAAATCAAGCAAGAGGTAGCCAATGGTGCGCGGATGAAGAAAAAACCATGCGAAAAGGCCTAGAACCTGAGAAATGGGACCCCTTCTTTGGCCGTTGTTTGCCGCATGGCTACAAGTCTCATCGCTGCAGCTCTCTTCAGCCCTGACGCTCTCTCTAATAAACGGCTAGAAACTCAGACAGCTAGAGCGTGGGCGTACCGGAAACGGCCATGCTAGATGGCCAGGGCATATCTGACGCTGCGAATGCGTCTGCTCCGCACTTTTATAAGGTCCGCCTGTCTTCCCACTAGGTGGCCTTTCCTTTCTTCGACCTTCTTTCTTATTGTGGAGTCCTCCTCTGGGCAAAGAGTCCCTCAGCAGCTCCCACCTGGTCATCCATTAATACTACAAAGTTGCTTCTCTCATTAAGAAAAGTTATCTGAAGGCTAGTCTCCATGGAGGCACCATAGATAGATTGATGCCCAGGGGGTCAGTAGCTTCTCTTAAGGTCTAACTTTACCCGTAACGAACTAGGTCTGATCTTTGGCCACACCCTGGAGCACTAATCAGAAGACGGTAGGAGACTTACTAACCTTTTACAGTAGCAAACTCGCACTCGTCAGAATCCCTTTGAGCTGATAGGAAACACTACTAAAACGTTGATGTAATCGGCAGCTTTCAACAAATTGACTTTTACATCGATTTCAGCGGAGGTGTGCTTGAAATGCACGCAGCAAGCCATTGGTTACCAGCACTTGATGTCAATTTTGGATCCATCCAACGTCTCTGAGACCTTTCTGAACCTCTCCGCTGTCCTGCAAGCCTGCCCACATAAGGCGTCCGCCCAAAATGTAATCGAATCCTCCACCACCCTGTTAGCCAATCAAGTACCATCATTTATGATAGGCCAATGTGTTCCTGCCTCGACCGAAATGAGACAGGATCCCGATTGATGCGCTGTTCACGGAAAAATCTATCATTTTGAACTTTTAATCGTGTAGTTTGTTGAGTTTGTGAATACGTTGTTTGTTGCACTTTCTTCAGTAATCCCCACCTTGAGTTTCAAGTTTTTTTTTCTCTTCAAGTCCGCTTGTTTTATTGATGTTCTCACACTGAACTTGTGCTTAATGATGGCTACCTTCTTCTCCGGTGCTAGCAAGCCATCCCATCTTTTGTTGCTCTGTAATTACCTACGATCGTACCTGGTATCGCTTAACATTTGTTAGACCGATTTGAGTTGTTCTCGTGCATTGCATACTGTATCTCAAAGATACGCTAAACGAGCACCAAGCTCGCAGTATTCATTCAGATACTCATGATCTCCCATGAGCCATTCCATTCGAATAAATAACTGCAAATGAGTGTGCACATTTATTACACACAGTAATCGTGGAAACAAAGGCAATGTCGATGAGAAATAACACTGCGATTTCAGAGGGCCTAGATATCGACAGATGGGACGCAAAAACGACTATATTTTAGCCGAGACGGCCACGAAACAGTGTGTGTCCGATGGAGCCAGAAAGCGAAAAAACTAAATTGGCGATGAAATCAACATTGCGTTGAGCGCCACGGGTGGTCACCCGATTTGGACGAGGAAAAGCAAGGCGGCAGCGGCAGGCTACATCGAAGATTGAGGGAGATTGTGCTTGGCACCGAACGCCGTCGTAAAAACAAAAAACCACCCTGAACTCGAAAGTATTTCTCGTGATTGCCAACATTCTTGCATAGACACGGGTAAGGCACTATTCTTGCTACACGGTAGCGGAACATTTATATGCGGCGACCATTTCCTAAATGAACCCAACAGCCCCATAAACAAAGAAAATGGCTAAATCACCGAAGTTGTGCGGCCAAAATTTTCAGGACTGTTATGTCAACACAATCGGGACCGCGTCCATTTCAGGTTTGCTAGCTGTGTAGGTGGGAAAGCATGATTCTGGGACATTCTTTTTGAACAATGATTTTTTTACGGTAAAAAAAAAGGAAAAAAGAAACCCAGTGCCTTTTGCAAGAATATGACCTGCAAAGTGCTACGCGATCAGCACACCGTAGCCTACATTTAGGCTGCATTGTCTCCAAAATATAAAGAAAAGTGGTAGATTCGATATCGAAGTCAAATTACATTCTTCAGGTCATTGGTTCTATTTATAATAGTGACTATAGGGCGTAGTGACAAAATGTTAGCTTTTAGAGCTTCTTAGGCAATTCTGGGGTCATAATGTGCGCCAGGCCATCAAGGCCAGCTCAAATCCCCATCCCTCTGAGTCAAATAATTGCCACTAGGTTTGTCTAGAAGAATGAAAACACTGACTTGACCATCGCCTGGCCCTCGCAAATCATTGTTAAGACCAAATCGCATTCAAATTGTCACTACGAATACACATGTAGACATACAGGGTTTCACACAAATATTGCACAACGTTTCTTATTTTGTAACTTCATTCAAAGTGGATGTACATATCTTCAAGTGGTTATACGCAGTCTTTCGTCACACATTTACCTACTGAAAAGAAGGACATTTAGCGCATACATTTATATGCAGCAACCATTTTCTAAATGAATACAAAAGCCACAGAAACAGAGGAAATGGCTAAATCACCCGTTTGTGGCCGACACTTCCAGAACTATTAGTTCAACACAATCGAGATCAAGTACATTGCAGGCTCGCTAGCTGCGTGGAACTTCCGCAGAGGTTTCGGAAAGCCTGTCGAGGAAAGAATCTTGTCGCGTGATTCTGTGGAAGACTTTTTTTTAGTAAGATGTAAGAAAAATAATATAGACACTCGATGTCTCTTGTCAGAATGTGCCCTGCAAAGTAGAATGACGTCGGCAACCGCAGAATTTTTATGAGCTACATGATCTCCAATGTGTAAAGAAAAGTAGGGAAATTTGATATTTGATATTTTGATATTTATTTGCGCGGTAAGTGCGCGCAAATAATCCCATTTGCGACCAATATATAAGTAATCATACGACCAATAGTAGTAATGAATTATAGATTGCGAAGAATCACAGTTGCATCAGGAATGTAACTAAACAAAGTTGAAATTGACATTGACGTCAAACTATTAGGTCGCAACGAAAGTAATTGCGGATTCGACCCTCAATTTCAAAAACTCATATTTTTCTTGAAATTGAGCTTTTTTCCGAATAATAATTTTACAAGTACCTACAACAGTCCGTCATCAGTCAACAAGGGTACAAGGGCCTCCTTCAAAATTCGGTAGGTTTCTAATTGAAGAAGTGCCTAGGTCCGTTTTCAACTGTTGACAGTTGTCGTACTTTTTACCTTTCAGAAGTGAGCCAGGAAATGGAGGTAATCAGGAGCAAGGTCTGGCGAATATGGAGGATGGGGTAAGACCGTAAATCCAAGTTATGCCAATGTGTCCTGGGTTACCCTTGCAACATGTGGTCGCCCGCTGTCATAAAGAAAGAGAACTTCGTTCAGCTCAGGGCGAAGCTTTGCGTCTTCAGCTGCGAGCCTTCGCAGTTGTGAGCAGTACACCTCAGCGTCGACGGTGGAATTGTCTGGCATCCAGTGATGGCGTATTCCCCGAACACTCCACCAAACTGAGAGAGCAACCTTCTTTGGATGAAGCTCCTGCTTTGGAACAAGCTCTGGCTTCTGGTTCGCATCCAATCACTGTCTTCTGCTGGAATGATATACGCAGAACATCTACTTCTCATCTCCAGTAATGACATTACCCGGTTAATCGAAACGGCGCCTCCTTGCAAGAAAACCCCTGCACACCCCAAGGCCTGTTTTCTTGGAGTGCTCTGTCAGCTCATGCGGGATCAATCGACCGAGTTTCTTGACTTTTCCCAGCTTGTGGCGAGCACGACCTATGGCATTGTTGAAGCACGGCATCTCCTTTGCCAGCTCCTTGGCGCTTTGTGCGGAATGTATTGAAGTAGCAGCTCCACACGTTTGAAACTGACTTCCGTTGGAGGTCTATCTTCGTGTTGTAGTTTCTTTCGCGGAACCTTTCGAACTAAAGTTGGCAGGTCTTCTCACTCATCACTCCCTCTTCCACAGAGCATATATTGCGGCAGGCTTCGCTCGCTGTGTGTCCCAGGCAAAATCCGCAAAGAAGGCAACGGCGTACATGGCTCGAAACGTATGGCATTTTTCAAGCCTCAATAAGCGTTCAGGAGGTAAGCCTCGAGGATATGAAGGAATACCACTATACCTATATATGGTTCAAAAATTTCCATTGCAGGTTGAGGCGCAGCCTTTGCCAGGTCTTTGAAAAATGCGCCAGGACATTCGCTGCGACTTAAAACATATTTCAAATGGTTGGTTTCAGCTATAGTTCTTTTCGGCAATCCTAGTTCCATAATGTGTGGATCAAGCCCTTCAGCCAAACACATATTCCCATCTCTACGGGTTGCTTAATTGGTACTTGGCTTGTCTGGGAAGATAAAACACAGACTTTAACGTGAGTTAGCCAAATTTAGTGACGAAGCGTAGTTCACACTTGAATTGCTATCAGAATTCTGAGTGGAAGGAGAACGTGTGGCGCATCCTAAAGAAACTGGGTACCCGAAATAGTTTATCCTCAACCATTTAATATGTGAATAGGGCCGCTACAATTTATTCAGTTCTGAGAGTAGCTCAATATTCATGATTGTTTATAGCGTATTGCGAGTCCAAGGTGAAAAACGGCATACCTTGAAGAGCGTTGCACCGAAGAGTAGAACGCTTTTGGGAGCAGTTGAGCAATTGCACGGCGCTGCTACTAGAGCACGCAAATTTACGTTCTAGAGAGTTGATGAAGACTACTGAAGTCCATCAGTTGCAACTCCTACGAGCCGTCTGCCGCTCCCCATCCCATCCCCAAGCCCACCCCCTCCACCACCTTTGAACAATTTCAATTCTTGACGTCCTTTCAGCATTCGTTGTGCAAGCCGCCTGGAAATGCTCCATACAAAGCTACGTGGAAATGTTTTCGTTTTGACAGATGCAATTTGTACTACGAATGCTGCTACATGCAGACGCCATGTTTGTTTTTAGAACATAATATAATTTTGACAACTATGATTTCACAGTAGGAGTTTATTTGACTTAACAGTGCGCGAGGTTGACAATATGATTCCGTTGGCTGAAGTTTCGGCGACTTGGCCTTCTTCGGAGCCTGAAAAGGTGGAAACCAATTCATGATTTATCCGACCAAATGTATCGCTACCCTACCAGAGCTTCAAGACAAGCTAAGACATCACGTATCTAGTAGGTAGATAAAGTACCGTACCTCCCTAAATCAGCGGAATCAGCTCACAGCAACGATTCTGTAGTGGATAAGACTAATCCGATTTCATGGCTCCAGTTTATAATTTTACAACTGCAGCGCCTTTTCTACATACAGTGTCCACCAACCGAGCACATAACGCTAATTTTGTCTTTCAGATCACTGTCTGAACGTGCCAAGTAATAGAACTTAAAGCTAAGCAATACAACTTAGCTTCGACAAGCGCGGCGACGTGATGAATGGCCTAAAGCCATACATCGGCACAACGCCTCACATGTTCATCTAATGAGAGCTGACTCCATTCATGTCGGCGTGCCGATGCGGAATAGGACTAGGTCTCCTTTGAAAAAATCCGGTCATGGTACAAAATCATAAGACGACATAATAACTGAAACTACGACGCAATGAATGCTTTCCGTATTCAATTTTCCCATCACAACCATAGTGCCACCCATCACAACCATAGTGCCACTCGAATACGGCTACGAGGGAAAGCAGCAAGCTAATTTTCAGTCATCCTGGAAGGTCTGATAACAATCATCCGGTCTCGGAGGCACAGAAGGCTTGGTTGGCTTGGCAAGATTCGTCCGGGGATTTGATTCCCATCGTGTTGTCGGGAAGGAGAAGTGATACAAGGTGGTCGTCGTAGTGTGGAAGGACTATGTTGGAACTGCTAAAGATGTGTAGGAGAAATTCGCTGTTTCAGGAGCTATGCACGCCCTCTCCCAGCTCGACCCCAATGGTGGCTAGCTCAAATGGTTCAGCGGCGCTGACATTGGACGGAGCGTGCGGGGACGCCCTCAAGAGGGGCCCTAGAAGAGGTCAGTAGGATCTGGGCAGCCACGTACATATTCAAGCAAATGCTCGACGTTGACATTGTGTGAAGGATACGTGAACTACTGGCCGGGTCAAGAATAATTATACAGGGGCAAAGAAGAGCCACTTTCTCTCCCATTATTGCTTGCGCCTGGCTGGAGTGTGGTTGCCTTGACTGTCTCCTCGACGCTCGTTATTCCTCACTGCTTCGGCTGAACTTGATCCACTTCGTCCGTCCAAGAAAAGCTCTGCTCCGCTCACTGAGGCACGTAGGTATCGTGAACTCTTCAGCTGCCACCAATCGAGGTACATAGAACATTTTCTTCATTTGTACGTGGCATCGGTTGCTTTTTGCCGTAGCTGGTGGCCACTTCGATTAGTTCGATTAGTCTGATTTGTTCTATAAGTGATCTGTTTGGCAATGGAGTTGAGAAGCGCTGCCTCGCAAGGACAAGTGGACCGATTTTTGCTGAGGAGGGAGCAGCAAACCTACTCCTACCAAAGGAGCTACAGGAACAGGTGATGGCTATCGCGAGATCCAGTCGCATTGCTGACGGCATCAAGAAGGTGATCTCTGCGATCACGCGAGAGCTACATTCCCTTCATATGGAAAATGTAGGTTTAAAGCAAGAACTTGATAGCCTTCGCAAAAAAAATGCCTCAAGAGACGTGTTTGACTACCAGCGACGGTGAAGTACCAGGCGCTCGCCGCCCGCAGACTTCTGGTGCTGGCTTATCCTCCGCACAGGGGGAGATCCCATATCATGAAGTTGAAAGGCAGCGATCCATTATTATTAGTGGTATACCAGAACTGAAGTCACAGAAATCTAGAGAGCGTTTGTTATATGACTTTTCCAGTGTTTGTAATGTTTTAGACTTTTTAAATGAATGCAATCCTGTCCCTATGTATAGGTAGGTAGGTCTCAAGCAGGCAGGGATAGGTTGATAAAAGTGGTCTTGCCCGCTCGTGTCGTCCAGCGAGTAGCTTTAAAAAGAGCCCCGCGTCTCCGATACTTCTCTGGTCGAGGGGTCTACCTTAGGGAGTCCCTGACACCAGAGGAAAGGAAGCGAAGGCGCGAGGCAAGAGGCAGCGTGTCAGGGGAGGGGGTTGGAGCGGCACTTAGTGGCCCCACATCGCCACCTGTCGCTCTGAACTCTGACTACGTTACCAGTCCCTCCACTACCGTTGAGGGAAACTGAGAACGTCTCCCCGGTATGTCCGCCCGATTCGCTTTTTCTATTCAAATGTAAGATCAGTCTCAAAAAATGCTGATTTCCTGCGAATAGTGTTGGCCAAAAACTATGATATATATGCTTTCTCAGAAACCTGGCTAAAGCCTAGCCACACATTGACTTCGCTTCTCGGGGAAGTTATAGGTAACTATTATGTATTGAAATGTGATCGCCCGAAAAAATCTCGAAGAGGAGTCACTCTTTAAAACAGCGTAGAATTTCCGCATCTACGGTATTTGCCGAATCAATTGTCGATTCCTTCGAAATACTTTGCGTCGATGTTTACTGTGAAGCTCGCAATCTACGAGTAATTGTGGTCTACAGAGCGCCTTCTTGTTCAAAAGGCAATTCGATGCTGCTGGTTGAAGCCCTTAGCGACCTTGTGTCGTGTGAACAACACAGTGTAATAGTGGGAGATTTCAACTTACCGGAATTCCGCGACGCAGCGGAGTTCCTTCCTGCATCATCTACGGTATCTTACTTCAAAGAACTGATTCAATGTCATCATCTTATACAACATGTCAGTGAGGCCACTAGAGGTGTGAATATCTTAGACAAGGTCTTTTCTAGTACGCCGTCGCTCGTCAGGAACGTGAAGATCGCTGCTCCCGTGTGACTAAGTGATCACAATAACATCGTGTTTGAAATTATGTGCACGATGTCTCAACCCATCTACGTTTACAGGCGTATGTTTTTTAGGTGCAATTTTAAGGAACTTTGCTGTGATGTTGCCCAAATACGTTGGGTTCCATTGCTTGAGTCGAGAGCCAATGTAGACGATAAGTATGAACTATTCTTATCTGTTCTGCATGCCGCATTTGTATGTTCCGTGGAAGAAAGTCCCATGCTACAAATCTGTTCATCTCCCCACTCATTTACAGAATATGTGGAAACATCGGGAATACCTTTCCCTTTTCAGCGAAGCCAGTCGGTTGAATAGCTGGGATGACTATAGAGCATTCACGCACGAGTTTTACAAACACCACAAAAGGTACAATGATTACATAGAAAGAAAAATTACCAACTCCGGTAATGTCCGTTATTTTCATAGGTATTTGAGCAGCAGGGTCAGAGATGCGATGCGGAACTATCGGCTGTTTGGGAAAAGGTGGCAGAGCTGCTATCTCATCTACGGACAAAGCAAATATGTTAGCTGATCCTTCGAAAGCGTCTATCAAGAAGACGACGGAAATGTCTCTATCACCTTCCGCCCGGTTGTAGAGCCCATGAAGGATTTTCCTTGGTTTTTCGCATCCAGCTTGCGTGATATGATCGAGAGATGGCCTGACTCTTCTTCGCTCACTCCCGATTTTGTGCCGTTCATTGTTATACAAAAACTGGCTTCTGTCATGCGGACCCCTTGCCTATATATTCAATCAGTCATTGACGTTCGGTGAGGTACCTACACGTTGGAAACACTCTTTCGTTACACCTATCCTCAAGAAGGAACCATCGTGCAGCCCCGAAAATTATCGACCCGTGAGCATCACGTCTTTGTTTTGCAGGCTTTTTGAAAAAGTCTTGAACGATCATGTTAATCATCATTTGACGCTCAATAATGTCATTCCCGAGCAGCAACACGGTTTTGTTTCCGGCCGATCTGCTGAAACAAACCTAATTGAATGCCTCAACGACTCTACTGAAATTCTCGACAATAAAGGTTGCTGCGATGTCATTTACTTTGACTTCGCAAAAGCTTTCGATAGAGTCTCACATAAGAAGTTGATTTATAAGTTGAAAGCTCTTAGATTTTATCCTCTTGTCGTAAAATGGATTTCCAATTATCTGAATGGCAGAACGTTCCAGGTTAAAATTGAGCATTCATTTTCCGATGTTAGACGGGTAGCAAGTGGTGTGCCCCAGGGCGGAGTACTATCGCCAGTTCTTTTCTACATATTACGGCAGAACTTCCTGGTATGCTCCACGAAGTAGGATTCACAGCAAAGTTTTACGCGGACGACATGAAAATTTATAAAGCTGTCTCAAACGTGGATGATTCTCGAAGGCTGCAAGAAGCCATTGGCTTGGTGGTGAACTGGTCCAAAGTTTGGCAGTTGCCTATGGCTCCACATAAAAAGGTATTATGAATTTGACTTCCGGAACCTCTCTGCCACTGCACTCGTACACTGTGGATGGGGTCCTGCTTCCTGCAGTCAAATCTGTTAGAGACCTCGGATCTTACTATAACAACAAGCTAGATTTTTCGGAACTTACGAGAAGGATTAGGATAGCTCAGTTACGCACTTTCCAAATTGGGGGTAATCCACCACCAGTAAGAGAGTGTTGCTACAAGCTTACAAGTCCTATGTACGGTCACTGGTTGAATCCAGCACCACGGTTTTCAATCCTTCGAAAAAGAAACATGTCCACGCACTTGAAAAAGTACAGAATAACTTTACTCGCATATTACTTATTCGAATTGGAGGTCTCTTGTACTCTAAAGTCCCAAAGGCGGCAATCAGGAATAGGTATCTGAAGCTCCCATCCCTACAATCGAGGAGCAAAGTATTCGATCTGTGCCTAGTTCACAAAATGATACAAGGCTTCAGTGGGTCTCCTTCCAACCTTTTCAAAATGACTCACTCTAGAACGAGAGGAGGGTTCAGGAAGATTTCGCTCGCGAGACTCAAGACCAACCTGCGTGCAAGGGACTTTACTTCCAGAGCAGGTATTCGGTACTTGGAGCTAGCTGAAAACATACCACCTTGCTTATCACTAGCCCAGTTTAAGCATCGCATGGCCAAGATCTTGCTAAGGTATGAAGTAATCTAGCGCTTTCTGAGACTGATTATCATGTGAAGCATTCGGTGTCTGTCTAGTTTTTTTTCTTCTTTGCATGTGTCATCTCGATTTATTATTAGTTGCGTTCATTGTTTCTAACGTGTGCCTTTTGCAGACGTAATAAACTTAAACTTAAACTTAACTTAAGTGGAATTACTCACAATTGTTGAACTCAAGATCTCAACTGAAAATTGAGGAGCACATTCGCGTCATCAAAAAACGTCATAATAGTCTTCTTCACTTACGACTAGGTAGAAATTTCCACAGGAACATGACTCAGTTCGAGCTTAGCTAGGGCCTGGAGCAATTGTGGATCATGTAGACGTTATCTGAAACGCTAGTCAGAAGCGATCTTTTATATTCAGCTACTATCTCTAGGAATCTATAGCCGTAGTCACCACTTGACCGGTTAAAGAAACTATGTGGCTTGGAGCGACCACCGTAGGCGCCCTTGATGGCAGATGTCGTCATATTCTGAACGGTGAGTACAGTTGAAGGCAAGCTCCGGTCTTAGCCTCACTGAAGTAGTCGTCCCCCTGAATGAGGTGTGTAGTCCGCCAGTGCAGAGGTAGCGCCATCTTTGCACTTCAAGACATCCACCAAAATTAACATGGTCCGCCCACCGTTCGATATGCAATGTTAATTCGCTATGCACTCTCGTCTCGGACTTCTCCTACGCTCTTCGCGAATCAATGATCTCTCATCTCCCTGCCTACCTCTTGGAACAATCCGAGAGAGCAAGAAAGGAAGTATTTCCTGGGGATTTCAAGATTTTCTTTCCAGTTTTCTTCACTTACAGTGCACCTCCCACCCCCCCCCCTATCATATTCGAGGGTAATTACCAAAACATTTAAAAATCTTGCCTGGAGGGTCCGTTTTTACTTATAGAGGGAAATGTAAGGAATATCTGCCGTAGAACTTTCATCAACAGGGACACTTGGAAAGTTTGGTATGTGGGCCGTGGGTGACGTGACTCGTTTTTTGCCCCCCCCCCTTTACCTCCAATCGAAACCGTTCCGATTACGGTGTTGTATATCAGGAATTTGATCGCTGTAGCAATTTGAATTTGCACGATTAGGGCGCTTGACCTCAAGCCTGCAGAAGCCGCTTACAAAGCAGGAATCTACGGGCTATTTTTAAAAGAGTCCGACACGAATTTGAATTCATTGAACTAGGAGGAGTTTTCAAACCCGCGCGAAACTCTGAGCTGAGACCTAGGCGAATCTATAGAGCGTAGGAAGATGGTTCCAAATATGAAGGTAAAAACTGCTACGTAAGCCTGCCAAGGAAGTCGTGAGCAATCAAGGTGGTCCGAGGTTGATTCAGGCGACGATCAGCATTTCTGCATTTTTGGTGGGCACTTCCAAATTGTTGTCAGGTGGTGTTACTGGAAGGAATAGATGTCATATATTTGTGCACAATCAGTATCCTTTGTGAAGAAGTTTCTATCAAATACCATCATACCATCGTAACATTCACATCCAAATTTGGCGATCTGTGACTTCCTAGGCGAACTCAAGTAACGGTTTCAATCTCCCTTCCATACTTTATCGATTTACCTAGGTTTCAGTTCTAAGTTCAATGAGGATTTGAAAGCCTTCCCTGTAAGTGGGCGCGAGATGCCTCTCCAGAGAAATGGTGCGCCCAGATTGAAATTGGTAAATTTGGGTCCTGATGCTCAGGTTGTTGCGCTCTACATCGAACTGCCCCTCCAAGTCAGGATCCGCACTGACGACCCACCCGTGAAATATAAAATTCATTTAAAATTGCGCGTACTCTACCCAGAGGCGCTCACAAAGCCCGACAAACTTCTTGATACGGTCATGCCCCTTCCAATAGACCATATTGTAATTAAATTTGTTATAAGTGGCTCAGCGATGTACCGAATAGTCTTCACTACTTATGGTTAGAGGCGAAGTTAGGGATAATTTGCCAAAAATTGGCTTCTCTCCGTCAAATATGCAGCAGTACGCAAGTGCGGACCAGCGCAGAAGTGGCGGGGGGGGTCTGACAAAGTTTAGGCGCTAGACGCCTTGGTTGGAGCAGTGGCGCCGTACCCATTGCCCCCCCCCCAACCGTTTCACGCAACCTTCCAAACAAAACGTGGAACACTAGATGTCAAGCCGTTGTTTGGAAGGTCATGGCAGGATATTTTGCGGATTTCGACTGTCAAGTTCTTCCCGCCTATTGCACGCACACTGAGCGGCCGGACTGCCTCCCGCTCTCGTCCTACATATCCAGGTTCTAGTGGCGGGCTCTTCTGTATTCTTTTTTTATTCACTGTGCCGACGCTGTCATTACTACTACCATTCCTACTGTCGTCT
The DNA here is from genome assembly GCA_002352805.1 of Teladorsagia circumcincta. Classification (NCBI taxonomy): domain Eukaryota; kingdom Metazoa; phylum Nematoda; class Chromadorea; order Rhabditida; family Trichostrongylidae; genus Teladorsagia; species Teladorsagia circumcincta. The sequence goes on from KZ345575.1 coordinate 29,112, forward strand.
AAGGCTCCGTGAGCCTCGAGCCTCACTGTTTCAATTCTGTGTCCTAGTCGTTCTTTCGTCGCTCAGTACGAGGTCGGCATCGATCGGATAATCGTTAGTGATCTTTTACGAGTTTTCTTGTGGCGAGGAACATTATTGTTTGTCTACAGCCACCCCACCAGGTGTATTTTGCTCAAGTTTTGTGCATTTCATGGATACTCCTCTGACTTCAGAAGGTTGTGCGCTTCATTCGCAAAGGCAAGCGCCACCGTATTGATCTCAACAGTCCGCAGTTTGATGATCACTACAAGAGGGCTATTGATTTGATTGTCAGCGACCAGTCATTGCCGCCCCACTTGAAGTCAGCCATGGGGTATCTGTTCGAGATGAGGAATGAACTCAAGGAGGTTATTGCCCGAAACGAGCAGCTCTTACAAGAAAATAAGATGGTGAAAGAGAAGAATTCTGAGTTGCTATGAGAAAATGCTTCCTTAAAGTCTCAAATTGCTTTACTTAAGCAGTCTTTTTCTGATGAAAACTCGAAAATTTCTTCCAACGGTTTAGCTGTGTCGTCATATAGTAGTCATGAAGAGGCTGAAAGGAAACGCTCTGTAGTTATTGTTGGTGTTGTTTAGTCGGTTGCGCCTGTGTCATCTGTAGAGTCTCATGATCTTTCATGTGTACGGCGTATTAATGATTTCCTTGGTATCGATTGCCATCCCGTAAGCGTTTATAGGATGGGGCGCTATACGCCCAATAAGCCGCGCCTATTGAAAGTCGTTTATCCGTCCTCATTTTTTCATCGTTATTGCTGAGCAGAGCTCCAAAATTAAAATATTTTTCTGAGAGGGGCATTTTTATAAGGCCCTCATTGACGGTACAACGGTTAAGGCTAAATAGGAATTCTACTCGAGTTGTTAACGTTTCATCGAATTCTCGTGTATTGCGATCTCACTCGCAAGATGCTAAACTTAATCTTTCCAGTGTTGAGCAAAGTTGTACCCCTCCATGTTCGGTTTCTATTTCGGTTGTTGATGCTGTTCAGTCAAACATGTTCAGGTTCAAAGGAAGTTCGGCTCGAACTTATGCTGTGTTGTAGCGAATATTAGGTCTGTAGTAAAAAATTCCGAGGCTCTGGCATTACTAATCAAACAAGGGAACCCAGATATAATAGGTTTACCAAAACATGGCTCAACCCCTCTATAAATTTGTCGGCTCTTGTACATGCAGACCTGTCCTCATTAAGTATTGTACGCTGTGATAGGGCTATCAGAGGAGGAGGTGTCATACTACTTGTCAAAAATGATCCCTCTCCAGTCACTGTCCATTCCGAATCTGTTGCAAATGCGTACGAAATCTTATGCTGTGATTTAAATGTGGGGTATGTTCTGCGCTTTATATTGATTTATAGAGCTAGCTGTGCGGCTGCCATGTCCGACCAGCTCACTGAGGCCATCAGCGACTTGGTCTCTTGTAAACACCCCTCTACAGTGGCAGGAAATTTTAACTACCCTTCCATATCTTGGAATGTTGTTAATGAATCCCAGTCATGCCGAGCCACTTCTACAGGGTGTCCCATAATTACTTGCGCCTATTTATTGTAACGCCATTTAAACTTCTGCACAGAGAATGACAACTGAAACTAAGCATGAATACACTGAGATAATAGACAACAGCAAGCGACAATCAAATCTCAAAATGTCCCCCATCTGCTTGAACACAGGCTCGAAGTCTCTTTCGAAACTCTTCGCAGGTGGCACGCAGGTAATCCTCATCCAAATCTTCCCAGGCTTTCCTTAATGCTTCTTCCAGCGACTCCACATTCGGATGGCGGACTCGACATGCCTTGCTCTCATTTACGGACCACACTGAGTAGTCAAGCGAGTTAAGGTCCGGCGAGCAAGTGGGGCAATCCTGGGCGGCGATGAAGTCGGGTAGCTCGCATCGACACCATTCTTGAACAAGTCTGGCCCTGTGGGCTGGGGCACTGTCCTGCTGGAAGCACCG
>KZ345575.1:31808-44372 GCA_002352805.1 Teladorsagia circumcincta
TAAATGGCGTTACAATAAATAGGCGCAAGTAATTATGGGACACCCTGTAGTTCAAGGGTATTCTTAGACATGTGTGCTACCCATGAACTGAAACAATATGTCCCAACAGGAACTCACCAGAGCAATATACTCGATCTGGTTTTGTCCAATGATGAGAACCTCATCAAAGGTTTGAGCGTTAGCTCTCCCTTGGGGTCTGCGACCACTCAGCCATATTTCTCTATCAGTGGCCACAAATTCAAAAAACACTCATAACGAGAAGAGACTTTTCGAAAGCGAACTATGATGACATTGAGCGATATCAGGCGGACATCGATTGGCTTGGCTCTCTGAGTTGCGTTGACACTGTGGATGCAAAATACGAACTTTTTTAGCTATTCTTTCTCATTGTATTGAGCTTTTTGTCCCCGTTGCTAGGAAGCCTCGAAATTGTTCTGGCTTGCCCACGTATCTCACTACTCTCACACGGATGCGTGAGCAAGCATGGCATAGGGCGCAGGTCACCCACGAAGAAAGCGATGCAAATGAGTGTCGACAACTAAATAGTAAGTTTGAAAAAAAAGTTAACAAGTTCCAGGGCTTTGTAGAAAATAAGGTTGTGAATTCTGAAAGCAAAACCGCATTCTTCAAACTTTTGGAGACAAGATTAGTGAGAAAGCCAAAAGTTTCGGCACTTCTTTCTTCGAATGGTACAATGGTCTATGATGAATGGGATAAAGCCGAGTCGCTATACGTGCCTTCCAACAGTATTTTAGCGTACCTGATCAAATTGGAGATAGGATTTTTCCACAATCCGAAACGAAGTTTCCTGTGATGGAGGACTCCGTGTGGTTTCATCGCGAATCAATTCTTAAAAAGCTTCTCAGTTGGCCATCGTCTAACTCCATTACACCTGACTTCATCCCGTTTCAATTTGTCAAAAGGGTCGCTCATCTTATAACCAGTCCGCTAGAGCACATTTTCTATTTGAGTTTCATGAAGGCGGAAGTTCCGCGCAGGTGGAAACTTTCGTTTGTGACTCCTATTCCAAAAAAACCTCCTTATAATCTACCTAGTAATTTTAGGACAGTCAGCATAACGTCTATTTTTTCGAAACTCTTCGAAAAAATTTTGAAGGAACGAATTCTTGAACATCTTAAAAAATATGGCATCATTTCCTCCAAGCAACATGGATTTTAGAGAGGTAAATCAACCGTTACTGCTATGATTCAGGCTCTCAACTACTGGACGAGAGCTCTTGATGAGGGTAAAGCTGTGGATGTTATATATTTAAATTTCTGTGAAGCCTTCGACAGAGTCCCCCATGATAAACTGATATATAAGATGGAGATTGTAGGTATCCACCCACGCATCACTGCTTGAGTTAAAGCATTTTTGTCCGGAAGACAATTCTTGGTTCGTCTCAAACCATCCGCTTCGTTACCTAAAATTGTTCAATGTGGGGTTCCCCAAGGCGGGGTTCTTTCACCGACTTGTTCAACATTTATGTGCATGACCTCATATCCAGTCTTGAGCAAGCTAATGTTGAAGTCTGTGCTTTCGCTGACGACTTCAAGCTTTACCGCTTTATAGCAAACGACAGTAATGTTGAGGATCTTCGTGTGGCGCTGAATAAGGCTGAGAACTGGTCTCATGATTGGAATTTGGCCCTCTCTGAGGACAAAACCAGAGTACTTCACCTGGGGAAAAATAATCCTCGACATATTTATCACATCAGCGATACACCTCTATCTGCAGTCGATCAAGTTACCGATCTGGGGTTCCTGATAACCAGTGATCTAAACTTCGACTCTCACTGCGAAAATGTTGCGAGAAAAGCTGCAGTTGTTATGTACGGTTTGTTCAGAGCTTTGTCAACTAGGAGCCCCTCAGTTCTGTTGCGGGCTTATAAGTCCTACGTTAGGCCCATCTTGGAATACGGTACACCTGTGTTTAGCCCATTTCGGGTCATGTCAATTAAGAAACTTGAGGCCATTCAAAATAATTTTACTAGGAAACTAATGGTGAGGGTACTCGGCTTTATGTATGACCAAATCCCTTCAGCTGCTGTCAGAAATACAAACTTAGGATTAACTTCCTTTTAGTTTAGACGAAGGAAAAACGATCTTTTGTTGTTTCACAAACTAATACATGGCAAGATGTACCTAGATATCGGTGAACTCTGGACGAGAAGGTCCACAACAACGAGAGCCGACGGGTTAAAATTAGATGTGTGTAGAGCCAGATTAAATATTAGGCGTCATTTCTTTACTTATAGGGTTCTTTCCTTGTTGGAAGTCATGCAAGAAGCATCGGATACTTACAGCATCCTACAACACATTCAAAAACACTCTGGACTCTTGTTTGAGCCCGTAACTCCGTTGTACCCATTCTCCTCTCTCACTCGCTTTTGTGTTGTATCCTTGTTATTATGTTTCTTGTCTCTTGCGTTATCATGTTAGTTTTTAATTATTGTCTAGGATATTGTTAGATTATCAATACGCACGAATCTGCTGGTGTAATAAATAAATAAATAAATAAATAAATATATATATATATATAAGTTCAACATGAAACTTCATATTACGCCTGTAATCGGGAATTTTGCCATTCATTCTAAGGAGAATCAAAATGTTCATATAGGAAACACAAGCAAAAAGCAAATAAGCAGAAAAAGTAGAAAAATTAAAACCAAAAAATTGAAATTATAATAAATCAATTTCCACTCCTGATTTTTATGGCCGTGTCGGTTGTTGGCATGAAGCCAGCAGCTGCCATTGTGAACGCGTTCAGATACGTTACCCTCCCAGCCCTGCCTTGTAAGTAACTAACGAAAAGGAGGTCATTATTTTGGACCTTTTCGGGAGTTGTTTATGCTTTTTTTCTTAAGGTTTAATTCAGTTAGCACCCTGTGGGCCATATTTGTGCAGAGAAATCCCTCAATTCATCGCGGAGCTTGCCTTTAAGTGCCGTCCAATTTTGACCACGTTGCCTGACGTAAGATGACTTCAGAATCACTGGAAATTGAGAAAACGTGGGTAAGCAAACGCCGTTACACTTCGAAAAGCCTATTGGTAAACAACAGAATAAACCGGTATTTGGTATAAAAACTGTCCCTCTTGGTGGAAGCAGGACGGCAAGATTGAGTAAATCATCTAGACGATGAATAGCAGTCAGAGGCATACCATTTTATTTGTCCTCCACTTGGGCAAACTTTTCTTGTTGTTCCTGTTCACTCTGCCCAAACAATGTCTCTGAAACTCCTCAGTCATGTAGAAGGTCTGCACTATCATTATTTTTTCCTTTATTTTCTTACTGATCTCGGACATTCAGCGAAACCGCTGCAACCCACTACAGATTTTCACCCATGCTTGATTGTAGCCTCTGTGCATATATCGTAAGATCGCACTCATCCGAGACTATTACTTCCAAACAAATAAAATACGAATTTGTACGTGAAAAAAAAATTGTCCAAGTCATTCGTAGAACGACACCACTTGAGCTCTTACTTTTTCGTTCAACAGATCGCTTCCAGCATAAGTCCTCCCCGAAACAGCAGTATCTTCGAGCTCAGCTTGCAATATGCCATTATTTCTTTAGTTATCACTTATTGGTGCGCTCTGCAAGCAACAAAGCAGAAATGGATTAGTTCTGAGAGCACATGATCGAATTTAAAAAAATCAAACAGAACAAAAATAAGCATATTTCTTCATGCAAGCCTACACTTGGAACGTTCCTTGAGCCAATAGGTCGACGGCGCAGTGAGGACAGATAAAAGACACTAGAGCATAAAACACCTAGGCAGGGTCAAGCGTGCGTTGAGGAATCCTCGACAGGTCGGCAGAGGGGGGGGGCGTATTTGGCCCGTTGGGAGGATGAAAGCAGTAGGATCATCGCTGTCGGAGGACTCCAAAAAACACAGACGTCGAGAAGTGATCGATGTGTGCAAGCTGCGAGCTGTGCGAGCCACTATTTCTGAGAACAATGTTGTTCCGCACATGGAATCTTCATGGTTCAAAATGATCCGCGTTGTAATTTTGAGCTACCTCATTGTTAATTACGACAAGGTTAAAGAATCCGAAATTCACGACCCTTGACGGATATTTTATCTTTCAAATGAGCCCACGAATACGAAAGATGTGAAGCACACGACGCGTCCCTGCGTGGGCCCAATTAGTTGCGCGCGCTTCAACTACGGCTTTCTGAAGAAAGAAGATCGATTCAGGAGAAGATCTCGTCCCCTTTCCTTCTTTGTGAATATTTGTCTACAGACATGCTTTCTCGGAGATTTTTCATGTACAGGAATTGTGCTCTAACGATCACGGCAATTCAAACGTTTGCCTGTAGTTATTTCCTCTTTGTATTATCTGGCGAGGTCATCAGCTTATTCTAGGTCTGTTTACAACTTCTGTTGGTTTTGGGAATGCTTCGGCATTATGCTTACAGATGATCGGACGGTTCGAAGACAATCAAAGGGCGGAGCGAGACCGAGAGTGAAAACGAGGATTCTGCCGACGGGACCGCGCCGCGACTGGTCGGGAAACCAGTACTCTCATCTTCTATATTTGTTACCTCTAATTGCGGTCTCGGATATTGTTCTTTGAGGCTGCTTCACTGCCTTATCTCTATTTAATGTCATTGCCGACTTTGAAGTAGCTTCACGGGCTTGACAAGAGGACAACGTCAAGAAGTTTTTCTCGAAGAATAGTCGAGTTCTTGCCGGCTAGAAATGTGAAGTGAATATTCGTAAGCTCTCCTGTCACCAGATGACCCCATTTGATATCAGACTAAAAACGTCAGATATAGTGAAAGTGGTGCCACAGGAGGGGTTTTGGCAGATCATCCGGCATTAGTACCATAGAGTGGTACTAAAAACTGGAAAACTTAGCAAAACGTGGACCGGAACAAGAACAAGGATATTCCGTTGAATACGATGCTCCCTTTGGCCCACCGGAGCACACCAGAAAAAAATGGGTTTCCAATCATGAAAATGTCCCGGACTCGGACAAAATTACTGTGGTGAACTAGCAAAGTCAAGATCCGGACTCTGAACTTGGTCACCTCGGGGATAAGATCAGACTTCTTACCATTCACATTCCAGTGAACTATCCACCACAAAATTTAATGTACAGGGTGGGCCTAAATACGGTAGGCAATAGTCATCACATTATTAGAACGAATATTAACCAAAAAAAGGAAATACCTCAACGAGCCAGCTCAGTGTTATTCACTCATGTCTCAAAGCAAAATTTGGTTCTGGTTGAAATTCATCTTGTGTCGCTTTCATGTAGGCCTTCAAATGGAGTGGGAAGGCTTCAAGGTGGCACTCAAGTGAAGCTCGTCAAAACGATTCCAGTCTTTCAGTTGTGCCCCCTTCAAGGAGCCAGACTTTTCAAGAGCCTCAGTTTGTTCTTGTCTCCAGGTTTGCCATGTCGAAAATGCAGCTGATCAATGGGTGTCCTAGAGCAATAGTTGTTAAAAGCAGGGAACACGAAAAATCCCTCTTTGCAGGTGATGCTATGATGTTATTCTTCTGCCAACGAGGTTGTTAGGTGAAATTTTTCAATTTAAGCTTGGAAACAAGCTGCGTCATAGAGTCATTTGATGTAGTTTCGCTCTATACCAATGTCCAAAACGACCGAGCACCGCAAGCACTGTCCGAAATGCTGGACATGCATGAAGGAAGCATGGAGACGTTTGGACTAAACAAGCAGCACATCATGGCTTTGATCAAGGAGTGCTTAGAGTGCAATATCTTCAAGTGGTCGGGTACGTATTACTCCCAAACAAGAGGGTTGACTATGGGTCAACGTTCGGCTCCAGTGCTTGCAATCTATTTCATGAGCAGAGTTGAAGAACCAGTACTGGAACGCCTCCCTATGATGTACTGTAGATACATAGCACAGTCCGAAATGGATGAGTGTTCTCGACTAATGAACCAACAGTCGCAGTACATCAAGCTCACTAGAGAAGTTCCACGCAATGGTTGGCTCCCTTACCTAAACGCGCAGGTGAAAGTGACTGATGGCGTGCTCAGTGTGAAGTGGTACAGAAAAGCAAGTTCCAAGATTATCTTGATTCATGCCACATCTGCACATTCCCGTGCCTTGAAAAATGCAGTAGTTAGGAACATGTTCAGAACTGCTGCAAACGTGTGCACAGGTGTTACAGAGCGGCAGGAATCTACACGATTGGCTGCTACAATAGCCGCTCAGAACGGCTACACTGTATCGCGACATGGCAGAAGAGCTCACACTGAACAAAAGAGCGTGCCTGTCGAAACAAAGTGCCTTTATGTGTACCATTTATATCTGATAGAGTAACTGCGGCAATACAACGGTGTCTTGCTCGTGCGCAGTTAGGCGAACGTTATGTTAGTGAGTATTCCTAATGACAACATGAAACGCCAACTCGTACGAAATAGACTCTACGATAAGCAGTGCATATCAGACCATTGCGTTACTTGTCCGAACGGTTTAGTTGGAGATCGCGTCAAAAGTGGCGTGATCGATCAGATTGAATGTCAAGTGTGTAACGCAACATACATTGGGGAAACTGGAAGGGTTCTAGCAATACGCGTGAATGAACATCTTGCTGGAAGAAGGCGCGGCAATATAACAACTCCGCTTGGCAAGCATTTGATTGAAGAGCATCACGGAAATGACTTTGATGTAAATGCAAAATTCTACCATAGGAGACTGAGATTTCCGCGAGGAAAGCGCTTGAGGCGTTCTGGATTCACGCGCGGAATCCTAGAATGAATAACCGCAATGAGTGCCTATCCGCCATTAATGACTTCTTGTCGTTTGCGCCACATTGTGAGCTACTGATGTAAACACTGAGACGTGCAGGTCTGAAGTTTAGCCTTTATACAAAGACTGCACAGTAGTTCTCAGTTACTAACCATAACTGACCTGGAGTGGCGCTGTTCTGCTCTTGCGGTGGTGGACTGGGTGAGTTTATTTCCCGCGTTCGGGATTTTCGCTTGTTCCCCCTAATGTTCCGTCAGAAACGATAGGGAGAGGAGGCGTTTGACGGTTTAAAGGACATATCTCAAACCATGAGCGAACTTTAGACCTTTGAGGAAGACGATCTCGTCGAAACGTCAGGCCACTAATAAAAGTTCCACCTAACAACCTCGTTGGCAGAAGAATAACATCATAATATCACAGCTATGCCGAGGTTCAACGAAGAGAGAAGTTGGAATTTTCTTTGCAGGATTTTTGCTTTATGACAAGGTGCTTTGTCCTATCGAAACGTCCAAAGTAAAGTTCTCAAGTGACTTCTTGTCGCCGGAAGACAAGACATTGAATCATCAGAGTGTCTCAAAGTGGTCATTACATGAATTTCTTCATTAGGTGGTACGACAGTCGGAAGTGGGAGGACGTGTTTCTGCATTTGATTCTTGTCCTGGTGGTAAGTGTAACCTTCAGATCTCCTCCTTTTGTATTTAGGGGGTCCTACTTATTGCAGCTATCATCCATAAAAGCTTTGTTGTTGAGATGTACCCTGTAGCTCCTTGTTGGGTCAATCTGAGAACCGGCATACCGCGATGTGGTTGTTTTACTAATTTTGAGAACAGAATGACATTCAATTCAAAAGAATCGGAAAAATACATAGTCATTCATCACAGCATGCCCAGAAAGAAAGAGAAGTGAAGAGAACTGAAAAAACTGCGTTTGACCGCGCACACTTGCGGTTACCATTATTTTGGCCCATCCTGTAATCCTCAAGGTGTAGATTCAGATTTTAGAACCTGAAACTGCTCTAGTCGAGTCACCGTCAATAACAAAAGAAATCATCGTCGAATTAGATAGCTACCTGACAAATCACGAAATGCTCACATTTGTTCGAAAGCTGTTGTGCGAAATTCCTTCTGGCATTGCGTAATTTCCAAATGTGATGCGACTTTTTAAAAAGAAAATTGTGCTTAAACTAACCAGAGAAGTGTTTCAATTTTAGGACTCTAAATGGAGACATAGGTGAAACAGCAGTGCGTGGAATGATGCTTACAAATATTAAAACAAAACTGCTTGTGGATCTGCCAAGGAAGTCATGACGATCAAATTGGTTCCAAGTTTAATTTCTCATGATAACAAAATTCTGGTACCTGGGTTGGCGCTTCCTGATTGGAGTCAAGTGGCGCCAGCGCCATAATAGCTGTCATCTTCGTAATTGGGGTTATCAGGGTCTCTTACATGTAGGCTTTTATCAAGTCGTTGAGCCAAGCATCAAGAACCAATTTTGACCGCTCACAAATTCCTTAGGCAGTCGGAGCACTTTTCTCGTAAAATTTTAATTTCTCTTTTTGGAAAATGACATCGTGTTTTCTACTTGACTGCATGCTCTCTATGAAACTGAGGCAATATAATTCTTCACTGTCCAGGTTAGCTCAAAAATGAAAGTCTTCAAACTTTTAATCGTTACCGTGCTATGACAGCTGGTTAACAGTGATCGACATATCAAATCATTAACATAGTTCCACTGCACGTCAAGATATTTTCTTCTCGCGTCTCTGAGTGATTTTTAAAGCGAAAAGTCGGGATTAGGTCCCAAGAGCCAGTCCCTCCGACAGTGAGAAAGAGGGACCCCAAGCGCAGGAAGTGTGACACTGTCGCGACTCAAAAGTGCGAGGCAACAGTGCTAAGGCCTTGCCTTGTGTGCTGCCGGCAGTCCGGCAGCACGGTAACATGGCACACGAATTCTTTGCGCCCTCCACGTACAACGTACTATCTCGCCTTTTCCCTCTCCTCGCAGCACACTGTCTCTCCGCCGTACCACGCCCGGCCTCACGAGGGAACTTTAGGGTTTTCTATGGTCCTTTTGCTTCTTCTCCCCGATAGTGTTCCCCATTGCACCTCTTGCCTACTTTTCAAGCAAAATAACACGCTAACTCGATCCTGACTCTTGTCTTTAAGCACTTTCCACAATTTGAACCAATCGAGACCAACAGCATTATTTTATGCCCTCCATTATGACATTTTCGAATTTTACGAAGAATTGGACATAAGCTAACTATTTGCAAATCCATTTTCGGAAACGATTTCTATTGGCTAAAAACTGTCTGCTGAATTTTTATGTATAAATACGTCTCGGAAAATAAGGTGTAATTTTCCCATGCCTGGTTGCCATATCTTCAACGATCTGTAGTATTAGCGTCATAGACGGGGAGCTATTTTCTTCTCGATGAAAAAAGAACTCTTTGTTTTGAAAATAGCAGAGAGAAAAGGAACCGGTATGAGGGGGAACTGGTTAGATAGAGCATTGTCTCACTAGCATTCTTTCTACGTCCTACTCCACAAATTCATCGCCGATCGTCGATACCTTTGCAAAGTGACTGACAGCCACGTGAGTACTAACTTTCACTTCAATGGATGGTTATTCGAATACCCTTTTATTGAGAAGAGCGAAATTTGTTATCGTAAGGATCCTCTCGATATAGTAGAAGTAATGCTGTCGTATGCCGCTTAAAGGCAGAATTTACGATGAAAACTCAACCCATTCCAAATTACTGTAGGGTTGGTAAGTAGTACCAGAAAGGAAGCGGAACCATGAAAAACGGCTCAGAACCTAGGAAATGGGACCCCTTTCTTTCGCCTTGATCTCGGCATTGATGAGACTCCCATCGCTGTGCCCTCTTCAACATAACGCTCTCTCCGCTATCCAATCAATCGCCGCGTGTAGACCTGCGGCGAGTGATTAGACAGACGGTGGGCGGAGACAGGCGGACCCGCCAAGATTGAGCCCTGCTAGCTCTCCGAGCTCAAATCTGCCGCTGCCGGTTGCGTGCCTGTCCGCACCCTCAGGATTTCGCCAGTCTCCCCACTAGGCAATTTCTCCCTAACTCGACCTTCCTTCTTTCCGTGGAGTCCTCCTTTGAGTGCTCCTATCCGGTAAAGGAATCCTCCCGGAAAAATGCGTTTGCTCGGTGAACAATTCGAAAAGCGGTTTAAATTTCTGCCGTACATTTGTCATAAACGCTTCCTCTTGGTTTTCGGAGCTATCACTAGGAACTCTTTTTGATCTTTTCATTTACTGCATTAACATTTCACACTTCTACTGCATCCATCGATTGTTTTGTATCTGTTCTCCGAATCGAACGCTTTCATTAGATTCTTTCAATGTGTCATTTGGTACGTGGCCGTCAAAGGCGCACTTCTTTCCATGCGTTTCTTGTTCCCCTCCCGAGCTACCTTTGACCGTCCATAGAGTGGTCCATAGTTTTCGTATGCTTGTGAATCTTCGTTCGTGAAAGTTTGTGCTTTATATCTAGTGATCGCAAAAGACATATTAATGTTGGGGAAGAAGGCACGAATTTTCTACGGAGGAATCCTCTAAAAGCGCAACTCAGGACTAGTTCAGTTGGTTAAATTCCTAGTGCAGTTGAAGGAGGATTCCCCGGAAAGAGCCAAGGTCGAAGGAGGGGAAACTCACGTAGTTGAGAGACAGATGGATCTCCTGAGGACCAACATGCAATTGGCAACGAAAGATACGACCTCGGCGGTTAGCATGACCTCTCTCTTGGCGCACTTGGCAAGCCACGCCCACCTTCGCCTTTTCTTGTGTCTGAGTCTCTAGGCCTCCAGCGAAAGTAGGGATCGTGAAGAGGGCAGCCCTGATGAGAGTTGCATCACTGCGAGATCCATCGGGACCCATTTCTTGGATTCTAGGCGATTTTCCTCGGTTTTTACCCTTTCGTGCTCCACTGATCATCTCTGACTTACTTTGCAATGGGGTGTCTTTTCGTGAATTCCACTTTTTAAATGAAAGGCTCGGCAAAGATACGGATTGTATCGAAAACAGCGCAAAGGCGTTAGCTTGCACATGGGAATCCAACCAACGCCTGCGGTTCCACCCCGAACATGGCGCCGAACAGGCGTCATAAACCAAAATCGCCGTCGTTGCTGTCCATGCTCTCGCGTGAACGATTCCTTTCCTTCGCCACTGCGCTTATTTCGCTCTGTCCGTCAGAATGCTGAACATCTCAGAGAAGAGGGCCTCGGATTTCAGGATACTCGGAAGTTCTTTTCTTTTTCTTTTTTAGTATCTGTCCATATCGCACGTCTATTTTCATTTCCAATCGAAATAGCCATGCCAGTCTGATTCTGGGCCGTGTCTCTTAACGTAAAAGGGATCATGATTTGCTGAGAACGGGAATCCGAAATTTAGGGAACATTCAAGAATTTCTAGTCATTTACGAAGTTTTCTAGAATTTCGGGATGAAATTGTTTTGGCAGAAGCATATATTTATACCCCGCTCGCTCTAGGAGATCGAATGTAACTGGATAATAGGTAGGCTATATGATAGGAGCGAGGTTCGGAAAAGGTCGTACGAAGAAGTTTCCCGCAACACGCTGCTTATGCTGGTACTTGACCCCTGTGCAGAGCTGAAAGTAGGGTTAGTAATTTTTGCGTTCCCTATATGTTTTACTGGCAATAATCCCTAAAGTGCCCCGTTCTTTCTATGATTCCAATTGTAGATTTCTCGAAAGTTAATGTTTTTTTTACACTAAGAAAGCACTCCACACCTATGTGAAAACTGTTAGTTTTTATTTAGGGGGACGTAAAATGTACACGAATAGCAAAAAACAAATAATGGACATCACTGTGATCGCTTGCTTATTTGGTTAATTTTTTGGGTGAATTGAATTAGGCTTGCGTGGGCCTTCCATAGTACTCCTTTATTTGCGCTTCCAATTTGGCATCGCATGCTATCGGATGCACTTTATGTTTTCGGTGGCTCTACGGAACATGAAATCAAAATTATCGAATTAAAAGTGGAATTCACGATGGAATGGCACCCCGATGCAAACTAAGTTAGGGATGGTCAGTGATGCGCGAAAGGGTAAAAAACGGAGGAAAATCGCAAGAATCCAAGAAATGGGACCCAATGGACCTCGCAGTGATGCGACTCTGACCCGACGACCCGATCGCTGCTGCCCTCTTCACGATGTCCCTACTTTCGCTGAAGGCCTAGAGACTCAGACACAAGAAAAGGCGAGAGGTGGGCGTGACTTGCCAAGTGCGCCAAGAGTGAGGCCGTGCTAGACAGCCGGGGGCATATCTTCCGCTGCCAATTGCATGTTCATCCGCACCCTTAACAAGTTGACGACCGCGCTCATTTTCGCTGTCTGACGTATAGGACCGCGCGCATTATTTTGACCGCGCAATTGTGGTATGGCATCATGTCACACGGTCCCACAGGACACCATTTTTTTGGGGAACTGCTCATTTGTTATCATTTCTGTGTGGTAGGTGTCAGATTTTGCGATTTCGGTCATTTTAGCGAATCCTGCCATTTGAGAGCATGTTGAAAGGGCCAAAGCTAATGCGCCAGCAGGAGGTTGCCCTCCTAGTGTCACTTCCAAGTTCCTGTACCTCGAGCTTGTAGAATAATTGGTGAATTGCAGTCGGGCCTACATTTCGAGAACCACTCACAGACTCGAAGATCTGAGGGAAAAACTGAAGAATGCAGAGAAAAACATTCACAGACAACGCAGAAGCGGCGAAACTACGTAGAACTGAAGGAGAGCGCATATATTCCGTCTAATACCGGATTTGTCGTCATCCGTTTAGCAAACTACT
>KZ345575.1:84235-94586 GCA_002352805.1 Teladorsagia circumcincta
AATCGCACATCAGAGCCTGTGCTCTGAACGTCGACAGAATATGGGCCGTATGCTACGCCTTCGGGGAAGGGGAAGACTTCTGCTTCGGGGAAAATCCCCGAAGCAGACGTCCCCGAAGTAGGTCGTATGCTATGCTCCCGAAGTTCATTCGGGGAGAAAAGACGCGGAGTTATAGGGCGCGAAATTCAAATCTTCCAACCACGTAGGCTGACACGTCACACTGAAAGTTGAGCTTGGCTTGTTTCTTTCATTCACTATCGCTGTGGTGGTGTTGTGCAGGCCTCACGCCAGCTGCTCCGTGAGTTGTAGGTATGATTGTATTGACAATCTGTTATTTTCAGGCTGCCAGCTCCCCAGCACAGGAGAGATCTCCTTGTCAGTCGTTTCATCCAGTTGCGTGATATCTTTTCCGGACCAGAGGTGAGCAGATTTTTAAGGATATCCTTTACTAGTGACCAAACATTAGTGGACCCGTGTGAGTGGAAACGTGGGCAGTCAATGTGAGATAAATGTTTGAGTGAAAGTGTGGCCCACCGACGGTTATTTGTCAGGTTAAGTTGTAGTGGCTCATCGATATTTTATATTGAGGTTTTTCCATTGTTGTCTGACAACTACCAGTTTCTTCGTGGACGTTTCATTTAGCGCGTCGTTGTTTGAATCAGGTACGCTCTTTTTTCAAGGATCTTTCATGAGACTGATCTTCGAGTTAGTACTAAAATCATCACATTTCAGGTATTCCATCGAGCAACTCAAGGAGGTCAATAATCCGTGGGTCCTTCATTGTATTTTGTTAAGGGGAAGTGGTTTTAGCCGTAATAGCTCATGTTTCTTTCTTTTTCTCAGATGGTCGTGTCGGAAACGAGAAGTTTCCTAAGTGAAAATCACGTTTTGCGCGTCGTAGTTTGAATCAGGTACGCTGCGTTTACAAGGGATTCTTATGAGACTGACAAGTTTAGAACTAGAATTTTTACATTTCAGGTTGTTCTTTCTAGGAATTTGATTAGCGCGTCGTTGTTCGAATCAGGTAAGCTGCGTTTAAGAAGGATTCTTATGAGACTGACAAGTTTAGTTTTAGGATCTTCACATTCGAGGTGGTTCTTTCTAGGAATTTGTTTTGTGCATCGTTGTTTGAATCAGGTAAGCTGCGTCTCTAAATTTTTTATGAGAGTCATCTTCAAATTTAGAGCTGTATCTTCACATTTCAGGGTGCTCGTTTTTGGAGTTTGAAATCCATTCAGCCAGATTCGATCGCCGTAGATTGAGAAGAATATTCCGTGTCGTAACTGGTAAGATTTTCGAGCAATAAAGAAAGAATAGAAATCCTAAAAATAGATCCCTTGTTAGTATGCTATTTTTTATATGGAGTCATTTTTTGCTTCATTGGTGCTAGTATTCGTTGCTTAGCCCCCCCCCCCCCGCCTCGAACCCTAGTTTCGCCCTCTTTGGCCCATCGAGCAAGCTCGTTGATGCTTGCTCCCCCCGGCCTCTGGATACAGCGGCCCACGCTCTTCTTTCTCCTTTTTTGAGGACGAAAAAGGAAGCAGAAGAGGAAATAATATAGTAAGAACTGGAAGCAAAAACAAGAAATACAGAAGAAGTAACGCAATACCAACAGAAATATTAAGACAAGCAAGCAAAGGTGATACGTTGGAACCAATTGTAAGAGGGACCTCTACCTCACGTAACCGGAATAGTCCCCTTCGAGATCTTTTCCCACGATTCAAACGATTTCAATCGTAAAACGTTACAGAACATGGAAAGAAGCATAGAAGAGGATAGTTGGTTTGAAGAAACACCCGATGAGTGCGTCTTCGTGGAGTCTTACAATCCTTTTGGTCCCCCCATGGAACGGCTTATGAAGAACGAGATTGATGACATGAAAACTGTACAGATTATACATTTGTTCAGTAATTGAAAAAAATAGCAATGGAAAAACATGCATTTATTCAATAGTTTTTCATAGGGAGTCCCTGTTCCTTATTCGAAAAAAGGAACGGATATGATATTGCCAAGATACATCGACAACTATGAGGTATATCATCATTCTCTAAGTGGAGCAGGAGGAACAAAATGTGGAATATCGGTAGGTGTAAGCACAAGCCAGCAAATTCCCATTACTTTACGGCAATATCACAGGGAAAAAAGATTTCTCGCCGATCTCACGGAGGACATAAACGCCTTGGGTGTAGCAAAACGAACAGAAAAACAGATTGATCAAAAGATAAGGGATGAGATCAAAGTCCTCAAGAAATATGGAAATTGCGTGGTAAGAAGAAGAAAGTAATTGAGAAATTGATAAGGATAACGATCGATTCACATTTCAGATCGCAGAAAGGAATAAAACAGGGGGTGGGAGGGTGGGCCAGTTACCACGTTTAACTGCTTCACAAAAAATGGCATACGAAGCATTGCAAGGCAAACCGAGAATAACGGGGACCATAAATGGAGCTGCAATGGAAGTTGGACATAGACCAATCAAAGTAAAAATTTTGAAATACCCATCTCGAGAAAGCAGTTGACCTAATTATTAACGTTGCAGCGCAAAGCGGACCCACCTTCTGAGGTATCCAGAACAATTGAAGCGATAGAATCCGGCTCAAAGGTATATATTCAGAAAACCCAGTATAGCTTGTCAAATTTCAACGCTTTAATCTTTACAGGTCGAAATAGAAGAATCGTCAACGATTCCTAATGGAAGGACGCCATCTCGCAACGACCTCATGAAGATCGAGATGGAAACGATGTTACTGAAGAGGAGCCTCATTAAAAAGAAATGTGAGCTGGCCGACATCCAAATAGCTTACTGGACAAAAAGATCGCGTCACCTTCCCGATTGAGAAGAAAAGAAGACTGTAAAAGAGGAAAGATGAATATAAAGAGAATTGTTCTAATGTATTTGTTCTAATGTATTGTTGGATTTTGTTCTAATGTATTGTTTGCTTTGTTTTCTAATGTATTGTTTGCTTTGTTGATGTTAAGAACATCTTATCAAGATAAAGATGTTGATTGATTTCTGTTCAACACACTTCCACATATAGTATAATGTCAAATCGAATTCATCATTCATTAAATCTAACTTTATCAATCTTCAACACAAACTGTACTAATACATTAGAAAGTATGTAATTGATTTGGAATGCATATTAGTGATTCGCCTGCGAAACTCGCATTGTAACCACGGTGTTGATGGATTTCAAAGCAACTGTCGTAAACATAAGGGTTACGATGGTGATGGGAAAGAACAAGAAGATACCGATACATTTGAAATCAATTATAATTGAAGAGGTGAGTGATACAACCGACGCTCACAGAAAGAAGAATTCAATTTGTACAACATAGGAAAAACATCAGTCTAATAGTAACAATTGGTGTGCAGTATATTTCGTTTCTGGTTTTTTGCCTCGAAATCTGCCAAAATTTCGTCAATTTCATTATCCAGGTCGTCACACTCATCCAACTGAAATAGGAATAAATTCGCGTGGAATTGTTGTGCAGCAAATGTATTATAATCTCAAGATCGCTGATAGTATTTCCTGTGAATCCCACCCCTGTGAATCTCACACAGACGCTTAGCATAAATGTGATGAACCCATAATCCCATATCGGGTTTTATGCGATGATTTCGGTCCAGCATATTCAAAAGTCCGTTCTGAGTGCAACTTAATCAAAGTAGTGAGGTAAGGAATTCTTCAACGAGGAGTATTGATCACTTACTATGCTGAGTCGTTCGCTTAGAGGTCGATATAGATGAAATTGTAAGTGGTTTTTCCAAATTCATAACATTTTGGTTTGTCTATTGCTGTGCCAAGAAGCTTAACTTGATTTCCAGACCTGTAAATTTCATATTGAAACCGCGCTCTCTTTTAAGAGTCAACGAAAACGCTTATCAGAGTAAAAGTCACTCACTGCATAAAACTATGTGCCTCCATACTTCGATTCATATTACTGGAACAGCGTAACAAGGGAAATCCGTGAGCCAGGGGGAATGTAGGCAGTCCAGGGGTGTGGGGGGGGGTGACGGCAGTAATTTGACATGCGTGAAGAGCTGGAAGGTTTCAGTTTACACTATCACACTCGAGAGGGTGCAGGCGATCAAAGCACTACGCCGCCGCGCGGCCCCCCTCAACTACGCTAGCACCCAAACAAGTAGCTAAGCTAATATTCTGGGTGCACTGCGCACACCCTCAATCTGTTGAGCCGAATTACTACATTCAGATTATGAAGCTTAATTGATGCAAGCAAGGCCTATTAAAATCTTCAAATGCCTGCGATCTCGAAATCTGCGATCTTCAAATAGCAAGAACCATGGCCAAAAATCAACCAACCAAAAGTCAATTTAAGTTCAAGGACTCACTTTTGCAATATTATCCTAAAAATTAGAATCATGACAAACAGACTGATTTTGATCGAGCTGCATATTGCACCGAGGACATCTCAGATTGCCAGCCACTATTCGCGGACTCATGCAACTCTCACGAAACCTATGCACTCATACCTGAAAAAAAAAAACAAAGAAGCTCGAAAAACAATAAAAGGATAGTTCATAAAAAACAGCACAAGTGCACAAAATCACTGAGAATTAGTGTGGGCGCGCGTGACCTTCTAATTCATCAGCGAACATTTTCTCATTTAGCCGTCCCAGACCATCGCTTATAACATCTCGAACAAAAGAGCATAGGTAAAGAGCATGACTGAGGGTCAGCACGATAAATATGCCAGAAGGTCGACTTACAATTTCTCGTGAAGGCTCATCCTGTCCTTCCCTTTCCATGACAGCAACACCATCTTAGACGACATCTCAATTCGATATACGCAATTCGTTCAATAGCACAGCCAGGAACTGGAACCACTCGGAGAACCTTCAGTCTGCTCACAGTCACGTTTTTCTACAATCTCGTTTTTTGAACCCCACCTTTGGTATTTGGAAACTGCTTCCATTAGCTGCCTCTTCCACAGACAGTGCCTCGACAAAATTACATCGATCCTTCGTAAGCAGGTGAGCGTATAAGGCACGGTATGTCATGGTAGCGAAAGAAGACTTCGTTAGAAGTATAAATGAGCTCGCCATAATCGATCCTTTGAAGATATTATGTTCAATTTTCATTCAGTTTCAAGGTGCTTTGGAATATTTAATCGCACGTTGAACATTCACGGGTCGGAAAAGTCGTCAAAAACAGTGAGAAGACTGAACAGGAAAATGAGTCCGAGGAACCTACAGAAAATTCAGAAGTGATGAAACGTGGACTACCCACAAGTCCACCAAAGAGTCAACAACCTTCAATTCAATCGACCACCCATATGTATTGAACTGAAAAATGAAACATTTCCCAGGCAACATCAATTGAAACATAATGTAGGGCAAAGGCTTACCCAAAAAAGAAGTGACTTTTCTTTAGTGCTGTCTGAGTGCATCATGGATTGTTTCTGATACACAATGAAAAATCCGACCTGAATAGTGGAAACTTATTAGAAGAGGAAAAAAACAGAGGAGGGAAGAACGAATAGGAAAATTAAGAAACTTCCTTGAAAAGATGGAAAGTTACGACAAAAAAGAGATGGAATACTCAGTAAAAGGATCACACACTGCAGTGTAACGGAAAAAGTCGAGAACAGGGAAACCTGGTGAAAAGTTAGCGATGGATGAAGCATATATTTAGAAACGTCTAACCTCAAAAAAATCGTGAAATGATATCTGCCATGAAATCGGAAGCAGTTCGATCAGGGACTTCTTGAAGAGGCTCACATGGGACTTCTCCATCCTGTTTGTCGGGCCCGTCGTATTCGTCGTAGTCTGGTGGTTCTTTGGCTGCGATTGCCATATTCCTTAGCACAAAACATGCGATTACGATTTGGGACGCTTTTTCAGGTGAATACCTCAAATAGAACGGATTAGAGGGTCCTCAAAAAGAAGAAATCTGTAAATTTTCACCTGCACTCGCCGTGCAGTATGTGAAATTGTCGTTTTATGATTCCGAAGGCACACTCTATTCTTGCTCGTGCGGCGCATATTGCGTTGTTGTACCGGATTTCTGAGACAAACCAGACTGGCACACTAAATTTCCATCACAATCGATGTCGCTTACCTTGTGTAGTTCTCGGAGCATTTACCGCTTTCAGAAGAAACGTCTCCGATGCGTATGCTACATCACCGATGATGACCCCTCCGCATTCGCCACTTCTCAGTTGAGCGTATAAAGCAGATGTCTTGAATACCCTCGAGTCATGTGCTGACCCTGGCCACCTTGCACACGCCCACCTCACCCTCCCTTCGAAATCCACGACAACCCCTACGTTGAGGCTGTGGAAGCCTTTCCGGCATACGTAGTCCTCAGCAGCTACAGTTGGTTTCAGGATTCTACAGTGTGTGCCGTCGATTATTCCACAGATCCCAGGTAGCCGATATTTCCTGTAGAAAGAGCGCCTTATTTGGATGTTCTCTTCCTCAGTAGGCCAGTAGATGTACTGATCTGCTCTTCTGTTTAGGGCTTGAACAAAGCCCATAAGAGCCCTGGAAACGGTTGTTTGATGACATCCAGCAATTCGTGCCTCGTCACTTTGCATGACGTTTCGCCCCAGAAGATGGATACCGATGGCCACTTGATCGGCCACGGTCAAGTCAACTTCTCTTGTGCTTTCTCGCCGCAGGTCCTCTGCTACAATCTTGCAAATATCAAAGAACACCTTCCTCGAGAAACGGTAATCCTTCTTAAACTCGACGTCGGATAAAGTTTCATAGGGACATGTTCTGTCTCTAAAAATCCTAGGAATTCGACTTCTGCTCTCCCTCGCGATGCGATCGAGAAACTCCAAGAGATCCATGACCTGAATTTTTACTTTCGGATATGGTATTCACAATATCGCACTCCCACTACTCTTTAATCTTACATTCCGGAGAAGAATATGCAAAGGAGAAGAAGTCATGGATGCGCGAAAAATGGAACACATAATGCTGAAGCGCACGCGTATTAAAACGTCCCATGAAATTTCTATAAATTTACGCGCATGCGTACTATGCTGTCGTCAACGTGTTGAGCGGGTTCGACTCACGTTCAGGGGCAAAGGGAAAGAAGCAGGGTATACTTCAACTCGCAGTAAGGAAGGCCTTGATAATACAACTGTAACATGTTGACGACTATTTATCCACATTTTGTTTGGTGTGCGTTTGATAAATATATACGTCTTCGTTACAGCTCTCACTAACCTTATCAGAATCAATTTGTCTCATACAAACTGAACGATCTGGATAACTCCAATCAATGTATCGAGTCGTACCAATCAAGAACTTGTTTGTTCCTAGGTTATCAAACCGGCACGTTCGCTTTAGTATATGGATCCTAAGGCAGGCCACAGTACTTAATAAAAGTTTTCAAGTATGCAAAAAAATTGAAACGATTCTCACCTTTCACGGAGCCTTGTGGAGGTTTCAACAAATGCAAGCAACGGTAGAAAATCTAGAAATTTCGCTGAGTTGTCACTACGGGAGTACTCGAAAAGCCATCAACAGGACTGACCTGTAAAGAGAAAAGGATGCACTCTCGTTTTTAATAATCTCGTATTGTACAAAGCTTCCCAAAACTGACCGAAAGGGACTTTGTGTAAACTTAGCTGCGAATCCAGAGACCAACAAAAATTGCAATTTAAAGAGGCTTGATAGCTCTCAACTACAAACCGAATAGAATCCTCTATCGAGGCGATATCACCTGCAACTAAAAATAATTCACGAATCGCAGTTTTGCAATACATATAAAAAACTCGCCGTCTACTAATTGTGAGATTATTAACAGACAAACAATACAATACTCAGGTGGTTTCAGAATAAAGAAGTCTAATATCACGAAAGATGCGAGAATTGACAAGGCATATTGTTCCGAAGAAGCAAGAATCCTACAATGACATGCGTTCGTCATGAGAGAATAATGTGCTCCAGCGAGAAAAGTGCGCGCCGGGGCGAGTACTCTAGCCTTCGGGGCTGCTTCCCCCTAGCAAATTGCTAAGGGGGCGCGTCCCCGAAGCTCGGTAGGCGTGGCCACTCCCCGAATGAGCTTCGGGGAAGGATAGCATACGGCTTAGGGGACGTATCCCCTTTCCCGAAAGCATAGCATACGGCCCTATGTGGCCTTTTCCGCAACTCTGTTTTGATTAGATAGTCACTTTGATGAGGCATGTAGATAAGATATTATGAGTGCCCCCCCTTAGCGGAGTTTCACCGTCATGCATATTTAGCGCAAAAGTGAAGAACGGCATACTACCGGTAAAGGTGACATGAATAAAAGTTGGTTGCAGAAAGAATTCGAGCGAATGAATAAGTACAATCCTGGAAATGGAACTTACAGATGAAACTCGTTAAACGTCTTCGACTCCCACTTAAGGTTCCCGACTTTCGAAAGCTAATGTTGTAAACAAACCAAACTACTGCATTATATTTACAGGGATAGAGGGATAGCGTGTTGCCCAATGGAACTTTCACTTTCACTACAGCTCCCAATCGATACTACGATTCTCCATCACAATCAAGCGTTCAGCGCAAAAATCAAATTCTCAATCGGTATCGATCGATAATACGCGACTCGATCGAATCTCCTACTTTTCAGTGCAGCACTCTCAATGCTGTGATTCCAACCTCTTCGAGAAATCTGCGCGAAACCTTCCTAACCAGGTTTTGGCTAGCCCGCCCATAGGCTCGGGTTTCGCCCACTACCGTATCCACTTGTAATCAATCGCTGCACTCAACCCACACATCCCAAGGGCCACTTGCCATCCGTTCGGGACCATGCTCCAATTGTTTTCTTGGGTCTACGTAACGAGCAGTTCCAAACGGGTTCTTAAAAAAGAGACACTACGCTCATGACGCATATCAGCAAATTCAACCAGCATAGGTTGCCGTAGTCGATGGGATTCTTTCGGCAGAATATTCCTCTAATGTCCCTTCATACGTTGATGCAAGCCCCTATTCTCTGCCCTCATCGTATGCGGATATGACGTCATCTGCCATTCCCGTCAAGCTCAAGGACGCGTACAGAATCGCTACAGCTTAAAGCTGATACACAGTTTCTTAAAACGATTGACTTATGGATAGTTTCCTAACACAGTAGCTCTAGCTGTGCAAGACCTTTTGACTAGCGTTTCAGATAATGATCGAGGACTACATTGAGCTCAAACTGT
This sequence comes from Teladorsagia circumcincta, assembly GCA_002352805.1. NCBI lineage: Eukaryota > Metazoa > Nematoda > Chromadorea > Rhabditida > Trichostrongylidae > Teladorsagia > Teladorsagia circumcincta. Next base: position 93,398 of record KZ345575.1, read on the forward strand.
GGACATCGTTTCCATGGCAAAACCTTCTAACCTATCGTCCAAGTTGAAGGCTGGTATAAAGTTTCCCAGAAAATTTGGATGTGCTCTTCATCTCTCTATTGAAACCATTCGATTTGAATATAGCAGTGTGTGACCAAGGATGTTCAAAGGTGAGGAGAAGTTTCCCTTTTTTGCCACTGTGTACAAGGGTGGCCAAAAAAAGAGACGCTGTGCTACTGATGCACAACAGCAAGTTCCAACTCACAAAGGTGCCCTAATCGAGAAACCCTTCAGGCAGAATATTCCACTAATGTTCCTCCATACGCAGATGCAAGCCCCTGTTAACTGCCCTCATCTTTTGAAGATTATGACGCCATCTGCCATCACCGTCGAGCTCAAGGAGGTCTAATGCAACCGGTCCTGCCTAAAGCTGATACACAATTTCTTCAATCGATTATTAGGTATATATTTTCCTAGAGGCAGAGCCTCTTAGTGCGCAAGACCGTATTTGACCAGCTTTCCAAATGGCTTCGTAATGGTCCATGATTCGTTGAGGACCACGTTGAGCTCGAACCATAAACATCGGTTACATGGTGAATTCTTCCGATGTCGTCGGAATGGCATACTATTACGATGTTTATCGGAAGATTTGAAATTGTTCTTCATTTTTCGACTGTGATCATTCGGTATGAATACAGCAAAGTATGATCAGTGCCAATTTGATGTGAAGTGAAGTGTCTTCTTTTTATGGCCACCCCTGTATATACACTGCGTTGCAAAACTATATGACATACCCCGAATTTTGGGTTCCTGAAGTTGCGAGGAACTGAGTGCAAAAATGGCTAATGCCATTCGATTTGGCATATAAAGAAACTCACAAAGGGGAATCGTCAGGCCACTTCATAACTTCCGGAAGTTTACGTTCAAAACAACTGAAAATATGGCCGTTGCAAAACTATACTACATAGCGAAAATTTTGACAATTTTTTTAATACCGCATAGTTTCTCTACAACTTTTTACAATGATAATAGTACAGATTGTGGATGAGTTGTCTACGCATTCACCGTGAGACGCTCCTACCATGAGATGGCTGATTGCGCCATAGGCTTTTCACCGGATTTAGATCTGGCTAACAAGTGGACTATTCAACTATTAGGTCGGTACATAAGTCTTGCAACAAACTGGCATAATTTTGATTTTAATATTTTT
>KZ345576.1:15402-29285 GCA_002352805.1 Teladorsagia circumcincta
TTTCTCTCTTGTGGCGGGGATATAAATTCATACTAGATTTTGGCTGGGTGGATATAGTGATCACTTTGAAAAACCTCCTGCCAGTGAACATAGGTTAAAAATGACCAACACTTGGTTACACTATTTGGTTCATCGAATCCATCGAATAGTTTTGTCATTTTCTTGTTGCATAAATTTTTGTCTAGCTTCTTTCACTGTTCTATCGAGTTAGTTACTCTCTGTACCTGTGAGAGTGAAGCATTGTCAGCTTCTTCCTGTTTAGGAGGAAGCTTAGTGGAAATTGTTTAAAAGTTGGTTGTATGCCTTACAGAACATGTCATAATTTCCCCTTTTCGTCTCTCTATTCCGGGTGTTGTCCTCAATATCTGACAATCACGAGCGCTCGCGAAGCGTTGAGCTTCTATAGATGCTATGCATAGTTAAACCATTGGTATCACGGCTGTACGCTGAACTGCCACCTGATGTGTGCACCAGTGTGCATGTGATGACTGGTTTTATATAGAGCTAAAGCCTGAATTTCAGCCGGAGCTCTCAGAAGTCGGCATTCAGACTGGTGAGACAATTCGACTGCGTCAAGGGATGACATTTGACCAAGGTTAGCTCTATTATGCTGAATCTGTGCTGTGTTTGAGGTTTTTTTTTTTAATTTATATAGATCCTATGGCAGCGCATGCTAAGAGTTCTTCCACATGCGGCCTATGTTTTAGGCAGTTGCTTTCTCTCCCATATCTTCTTTTTCAACTCATTTCTTTGCTTTCTTTCCGATCTACCTATGTACTTCAGTAGGTTCTCACAGTTCCAGCCTTTCCTTTAGCGTATCCTATCTACAACCTTTGAATCCAGTTCGCTACACATGCGAAAACCCAAGTGGCTGAATGGGGCTTCTTTGCCTAATCCAATTTTTCTAACCTTCGTCTTCCATTTTGAGTAATTTACCTCTCGAGGTTGTACGATTGGAGGTTTAATGAGTTACTTTGTTGTCTGATCCATTTTCTCTGAGCTGTAGCAACGGTATCATTGCAAGTTGGCCACGGAGTGGCACAATGAATTTTGCATCTGAATTTTGTAACCAGGGTAGTTTCCAGTTCTTTGAATTTTAACTGGAGGGCATTTGCTCTTACCAATAGCCTGTGGATGTCCAGTATAAATTACGGTTTTTTTATGCTCCCATCTATTTGTCATGTTTTAATATCTTCAGTATTGAGACAGACTCGGGTCAACTTTTTTCTCATAATTTTCCGATGTCTGTTCAGAGCCGCCAAGTGTTGTTGGAGGTGCAGTGAAGGAACGCTTGGCACCCTTTGGTCAGACAGCCACGAACATGTCCTTCGAGCGTTTCGCGAACAATTCGTTCGAGAAAAGAGGGGTATGTTTTCTACTGTTATCGCGGGATCCTTTACTAGGATGTCATTGTGCCACATTCACCGTTTCTGGTCGTCGTACCTTGGGTGTTCTTTCGATCTCGCTTTGCTGTGGCATTTATCACGGGATTTGTTTTCCGTTTCTTTATTGTTGAGTTCTCAGTTTTATTGCAGCTTTGGGTAATTTGTTTCATCAAACTGATTTCACAACTTCCTTCTAACTTCCTTTGAATACTTCGTTCCTTTGCGTCATTGACTGAGTAATCCTATACCCTTCTGAACCGAAGCCGTTTTGAGCTGATATGTGTTCCTTCCTGCGTTAAAACAAAAATTCCCGCAGATACTAACTCACGTTCGCTTCGGGTGGTAAGTATCAGAGCCTCTTCGAGTTTCCTTGACTTTCTTCACTTCATGAGCGATTTCCAACTCATAGCGTGATCTCTTGCTTTCGAATTCAGCTGCGGTCAGAGGAGCTATTTGAGTTTGTCCTACTCCTGAAAGCAGTTTTCATCTTGGGATTTTCATCTGTCTTGGGATTGGCAATACGCCAGATCTGAGATCGGCAATCAGTAGCTCTTTCCCTTGCATTTGTAGCTTCAATTGATAGATGATTGATTTGAACCAGTTCCAATTTCTATTGAAACAAGGGTAGAATGGATATTCCTAAATGCATTGAAACCTAAGAGGCAAATCAGCATTTTCAGAAATTCTTTTTCTTTTGTGCTTGTTTTTATTGCACAGGTTCCAGCATCCCGCCCCAGCTGTGCTCACTGCGATGCTTCAGCAACGGCAAAGTCAGGCAACTCGCGGTAATGTGGAGAACTCGTACCCATGTGGAACAACATCAAATTCTTCTCAAGGAAAGCCCTTATGCAGTAGTAGCGAGGAACCGAGTCAACAGGTAGTGATGAGATGTACTCTAGTCTTGTTGTCAGCATTCGCAGGAACGGAGCAAGGCCCTGTGTGTAAAGTTGATAAATGTGAAAAGGTTGTCGCGTACTTGACAGTATGATGACGTCAGTTTCTGTTTAGATAGGCTTTCCTGTTCTAATTTTGACTATTATGAAATGAGATATTTCGGATGAACATTTGAACTGCCTATCAACTAATAGAACGTCGTTCATTGCACTGAAACCTCATTACGGCCCCGATTACGGACCGCCCTCTTTCACAACCCATTTCTCGCTCCTCTGTGACCTCATACGTAGTGTTGCACGGCACGCTTGACCTTTAGCTAAAAGGTACGCGCCTCTGATAACAGCTGAGATTATGATGTTTGCTATGGTGTTGCTTCATGTTACGATTGTTTAGGCGATGAAGAGCAAGGTGGAACGGAGACGATCATTCATCGATAATCAACATCACCAGTATGAGACAAGAACACAGCAGGAATGGAGAAGCAGCACCAGAAGCCAGTGGGAGGAAGGAAAGGTAGGACTCGGATAATTTTCTCGCTTGGTTTTTTGTTCTTGGTGATTCCGACGGCCAGTTCTATTTGAAACTTCTTTGCTTGAATTGAAATTTTGGCGTTATTCCTTCCATTTGGTCATCTTTAGAAAACTTCCAGATTTGCGTTTAGCATTCAAATACTTGTTGAATTCTCCATTGTTCTGGAGCCTAACTGTTATTGTTGTGGAAGCATAACGGCTTCAAGTGTTACTTCTGTTTCAGCTCGACGAAAACTTTAATGAGGTACGAAGTGGTGACTGGACAGACGCGAAACTACGTGAGGAAAGCAAGAGCACCATCCCGGTTGATGTGCAACATCAAATGGACAAACTCCAGTACAGCAGATTGTCTGACCAAGTGTTCGACGAGCGTGAGGTGCCTGTGGAGCGCGTTGAGCTCTACAACGGGTCAGCACCTACTCGAAGCTACGCAGCTCAACAAATGCGAAAAGTTAGCATCGGTGGAGAAAAGCCTGATCAGCTGCCAATAATTGGATCACAGACGCCGGAAAATCTACAGAAAAGTCAAGGTCTAGGAAATGTGCCATATCGAATGCAAGGCGAAGAGTTGTGTAAACCAGGTCGTTCAACTGTAATATCGAAAGAGACGGTCGAGCAGTTAAGGCAATCGGTAAGAGTAGTCGTAATTGAACCGGGTACTGATACCGCAAGCTACAGTTCCGGTCTATGATGATTTGCATGGAATTAATTCTCTGAGAGGCATCCTCGATTTTAGGTAGTTGCTGAATCGCGTGTACCCTCAACGCCTAGGAGGAAAACTCATGAAAGTGAAAATGAATTGCCTCCTCCGATTGATATCAAAGATCTGTCGATGACTGACCCACTGCCGAGAGGCTCCACGGCTGCAAAGGACGCCCCGTATGTGACGCCAACACGTGCACCACGTATTTCTGTGAACGTATGGTTTTGAGTTTAAAAAAATAGAAGTTCTGCTCAAGTTTGGATTGGCTAAATGTCCTAGGTAAATTGTATAAAAGTTTAGATGAAGTCTCCGTCGTCATTATGGAGTCCGACTTCTAGAGGATGGGAACGCCGCAAGTTCAGCAGTGATCGAGAAGGTTCCATACTTTTACATGTTTTTAATCTCTTCATTCTCATTATTATGACTCTTTTTATGCTTTGTATCACCTTCAAATATTGTACTGAGATCAGTTAAAGTCAGATTTCGAAATTCTGGAGTAAGCTCCATTGTTAACAATTCTCCGAGAAGGCATTTCCTTCCAGACAGCTCACCATATAAGTGGCAGGTTCCGCAAATTGACACTCGTAAAGGAAATAGAGAACCTGATGCACGTTCGAATGAAAGCCGAACAAGTAATTGTGGAAGCACAGTCAGGTAAAACCGATCACTTTGTCTAAGATTTCTTGCGATCATCAAAGGATTTACGTTTTGAAGGAGACATATACCAAGGGGAAGAATACGTGATTTGGCACGTCTATTCGATGGTTTGACTCGAGAAGCTCAGCGAGAATCAGAGGTTCTTAGAGGGAAGTCGCTTCCACCTCCAAAGCAACGCTCGAAGTATTTCCGAACGCGCTCTTTACCAAGACCGCAGGAACCCACCACTCGTGATGTCGAACAGCCTCCGAAGCAAGAACCACCGTTTGGATGTGTACCTAATGGAGGTGGGACCGTTTCATAACATTCGGAGTGTTCTAGTTATTTTTTTCTTTGAGACCTTTACCTCAATCAATTTATTTAGATCTTCCTGTGAAGATTCCTTACACGTCAGCCCATAGCGGTATCGAGAGTCATGTTCTGACAGCCAATCAGCCAAACCTCCCATCATCTCTGAAAAATAGCTGCAGTGAGCCTGTGGAAGCGGCTGACGCTCCTCGTTTTGGCATGGAGTGGTCCAGGCCTCAGCAACACGATAATGAGTTAGTAACGTTTTTTTGTGAAAACGAACAGCGTCATCGTTTATGTAGGCATTTCACGTTAAGGGCGAAGGGCGATCACGATGATGCCTCTACTGACAGTCGTGTTGATCTGCAAAGAACTTCAACCCCTCTAGGTTGCCGTTTAGCAGGTCAGTTCCTTGTAACCTGTTTTAATGTGTGTTTCCAGTGGGGCTCGTAAGCCTCCTATTGAACCGCTTGCTATCGTCTGTATTTCCTTAGGGGACCTCGCTAGTGCGTTCGGTCGTGTTCCTTCGATACATTCGCCAGAAAGTTCAGCCATGTATGATCCAAGACCCTTAGGAAGGTGTGTGAATTTTTCACTTTTTCAACAGTTTGTTTGCATTATTCTGTTTCAGCACTGCGATTGGTTATGGCAATGGAGGGATTGCTACTAGATCTGAACCGTGCGAGCAGCGGGCTGGAGAAAGTGCACACCAAGAGCCAACGGAACACCACTATGCGGAGCCTGTGCTTATGAGGGCTGCACCACCACCTCAAAGGTAAACCCTGCGTACCGGTAAAAAAGTGTTGTCTGGAGTGGCTCGAATGTTTCTTATACATATTTAAGAGCGCTGGATTATTAAGAGCTCGTTGTGGAGCTGTGCTTTGTTTACAGGTTATCCGTAATCCATCCTAATAGCGGACAGCATGGCTACTATGTGCAGCATAGACGCGTTCAAAGCGATCAACAACCGTACCGTGCGAGTGTATGTTTATCATCCACCACAATTTATCTTCTTCCATCCACTTCTAGTATTACGCTTAGTGCGTAGATGTGTTTGCTGAATACAGACTTATTTTACTTCATTTTACTCTTCGCAGGATTCTAAAAGCGAGTTTCTCATGCATTCATACTCCATGTCTCAACTCATTTTCATCACTTCAATTAATTTTTTTCAGGTCCATGTGGTCCCTAAACCTGAACCTACTTATGCAAAAGTGCAACGTGTTAGCGCTAACCAGCACTATCCGCTTATTGGTCAACAGGTATAAGGTCCTTCACGTGAATTCACCAGATTGTTGAAGGATTGCAATCGTTAAGGGATCGCGTCGTGTGGAATCTGTGAGCGCATTACCAGGTGGAAGACATTTTGAAAATGCCGACGCAGAGAAAGTGACTGGAGAAATCGACAGGATGTTTGAATTCGTGGACGTAAGATGTTATGACATTATGGATTTCCAAGATTCCGCAAACCGTTATGTGTGGCGGTGTTTGTCCTTTGGCGATTCGACAAACTTCAGGATCGTATGCCGTATCATGTCCTTCCCGCAGCTAGGGGAAGAAAGGATACCTTTGATTTTTTTTGGTTTTCAGTCATTTAGTTTCCCTACCTTCAGCACATGGTTGCTTTCACACAAATACAAACATTACAAGTAGGCAATTTCTCAGGGCAATATTGGTTGGAACCCCATGTCGACGTCAGCCAGCGGAGAACTGTTCATTTAGTCCGACTTTCAGGAGCATGATGGACTGAGCACTCTAGGCCGTGAAACTGAATCTGAAAGCGTGATTGGTGCAGTGAAACATGGCGAGTATGGAACGGTTAGAGGTGAAGACGTTGGGCACCTACCCGAATTGCCACCTATGCCGCCACAGCCTCTCACTCCACATAGTCTAGATTCTACGAAACGTCGATCGGACCAACCACTGAAGTACTCTGTGAGTACTTTTGGCGGTTTTTTTGGGTGGTGCATCTTCATAGTGATATCTTTGCCTTCCTCAGTGTTTTGTTTTTATGAGCTTGGCGCGTATTTGTGATTTCTTTTCGCATTCAATGCCTTCAGTACAAAATTCGTTACTGTAAGCACTAAAGCCTAAATGTATTCCATCGTGGTGTTTTCGAATATCTAGTGTGCGCATTTCAGATTAGCGGCTACCGCGATATGCAGCGCGTTCAGCGCATGGGCCGAGTGTCATCGGATGCTCCCCCACGATTTTCTCCGCTAACGGCACCAACTCCTGGCATTGGTGTCAGTACATACAAGTCAAGAGAAGGCACCATTGGAGAGAAGGTTTATAAGTATCCATTCAGTTGCTGTTAGGTTCAGTGCTGTTGTAAAAAGATGGAGAAAGAAGGTCGTGTCGGTTGATTTCAGGTAAGTACCATAAGCCGATATTCTCGGCCCAATACGCAACCTTCTGCTCTTGCAACCTCGACGCCTGTTAACTCTCCTTTGGGAACAGGGTTGTCTCAAGGTAATTGAGTGGAATAAATTCTCCTGATCAACAACACCCTCGAAAATATATATTGCTTAGGACCACCTGAAGCGCCGAACCTCGATGATTCTTTCGTAAGCACCATCACGACTGCCAGCCATCTTCACGATGCCCATGAGGAATACAAGCGCCAAATTGCGGTATGCTTCAACTTTTTTGATTTCGATTGCTATCAGTTCACTTTGGGGCACCAGATTGGAGAATTTTGCTTCAAATTTTAGAAGTTGAATCATCAAATTCGGGTTCAAGAGGAACAAATAGAAATGACACTGAAAGTGCTGGCTTTGGCACGAAAGAAGCAGAAGTCAATGCAAGAGGTCAGAAGAGAAGTTCTACTACAAAAGCCTTTATTATTGTTGATTGTTTAGTAGTGGGTTAAGTCATCTCAAAGTTGGCTCCAATTTCATTATATATGTCACAAACCCTCAATCTTCAGCTGTCTGCACAGCGTACTCTTTTGTTGGCTCATGAACGTCTTGAACTTCTGCGATGTGAGGTGAATCGCATCTCTGCTCTAGCAGCTGTACGCAATCCACCTCCTCCCGTCAGCCGAGATCTGCGTGGAACGATGACAATCTCGAATATCACCGTGCATCTGAATCGAAGCTTCTGTCAGAGACAATATGATCACGGTGTGTTCATTGCCGATTTGTTACTCACTGTATATTATTTATATTTATATTATATTTATACTTACCTCATTTATTGATGCTTTGGTTGGAACTTCTTCAGACACATCTTATGCTCTTTTGATTCTTCTGAAGTGTGGCGCAGAAGTGGAGGCAACTGGTCCCATATCCTTGCTAGCACATCAACCAGTGCGCATTCGTCAACTAACGTTTGCTGAGCATGTCCAGTTTTCTAATCTACCAGTCGATTTCAACGTAGTAGTGGAAGTGTATGCTATGGTTCGTAGGTTTTGCCTTTGCTATACAGATCACATATTTTCATGTCTGATGGAGTTGACGCTTTATTTCCATAAGTAGCATGAACATTAAGCACAGTAGATGAGCATAGCAATAAGTTTTCAAATTAAGAAGTTGCCTACCGCCAAACAAATGGAGCAGTCATGTGCCACAAACATCGCGAACAAGTGCCGTAACCTACTCAATCCCGTCTGTAAGTTCTATTTTTTTTCAAATACAACGACTGTTGCCTTCTTTCTTTTCTTCTATTTCTTTTAATGTCTCTGGCTACTTAATTTTATGTGGACTGCCTCCTCCGTCAACTGTGTCTCCTAAAATTACTGCTTTACTTGCTAAAAATGGTCGTTCTACACTGAGCATGTAGTGATCGTTATCCCTCTATGCTTTTCGTGATGAGAATGTTGTCGCATCTAGAATTTTCACTTCGAATTCATTTTCACTGCTCCTTCTCCTCAAAACTGCGACTGTGATTTCAACATTTTTCGTCAATATCGTCACCTTTCTTTTCTAGAATCTATTTTTGCGTCTTATTTATGTTGCATAGATTTCCAGTAACGGTTTATTTCAGCGGGGCAGCGTCCAGGTCGCTCAGCGTACCGTGGTGATGCTAACGTGTCCGAGTTTGTTCGATGTGGATACATAATTTTGAATCGGGATACGGTTGGAGCCAATAAGTTCTATCTGGACGAAGCAGAGTACCCGCTTGAGGGCATAATTGAAGTATACGCACGCTGCACCACGCTTCCTCCAGCGATTGAGGTCGACAATAGAGGGTTCCTGGTAAGTTGTTCAAGGTTCATGAAGGTGTTCAGAAATCTTCAAGTTTTCCGTCATTTTTGACTTTTGCTACATACCAGTCGCTCAGTGTCCCACTCAAGCACTAGCCGTTGCCCTTTAATTTGTAAAAACACTCGACGTTGTTCATGCACAGTGCTCAATAGGTGAATGGTCCTTTCACTACAGTAAAATAAGCAATTTTTGAGTTTCTCCTTGAGAAATACAGACGTACCGGTCTTTCTAACTGCATCGATTAGAAAATATTGACGTTATGTATAATGGGGTTGAACGTTTGATGTTCCCAGTCTGGCTGAATCCCTTGTGGGAGTTTTAATACCTTCACTCACAGGGTCTCTAATAGTACTTTAATCGATTTTTGAGTTTGGTGAAGTAAAGTCTTCCAACTTATCAGACAATGTATCAAACGGTGAGCGGAATGGCATCATGGGAGCGCTACTGGGCTGTTTTACGCCGTGGTATGGTCTACTTCTGGCGCTATCCGGATGACGAATCATTGGATAAGGTTGGCGATGCTTTCATGTATTTCTATCCTCATGCATCCAACAAAATGCCCTAGTTATTTGTGTACATCGATGTTAGTGTTGTTTTTTGACTAGTTCATGAATACATACTATGCTGGTATGGCGTTCGTTTTGAACTTCGATCTCCGCTATTGAGGTGATGAAAAGAGCTGAATTTGGTTTGTTAAATCAAGCTGCATCATAGCCTTGGCCTTTTACACATGGTCATGGTGCATTTTTGATACTATCATCAATCATGAACTGGATCCGATTACCCTTTCGTCCCTTTCGAGATGTGTCCCCACGAAATTTGGCTTGTCCTACCCAAAAGCACTGACTGCACTAATTTTTTCACAGGACATGTTCTGTGGAGTGTAATGCTATTTTCAGCGTCCGGTGGCGTTCATGGATTTGAGCAAGTGCACCAATGAGGAAGTTATGCCCTGCACACCAGAGCAGTGTCCTCGTGAAAACTCATTTAGCATTGACATGCTGGTCTCTACGACTCCATCAATGATGGAAAAGAAACGGTGTGTGTTGTTTCAACGAAATTGCTTATCCTCTCTTTCAAAAAACGAGAAAAGCGTCGGATGCAGACCATACATCACAAGTGACGACAGCCTGTACGAAATGTAAACGTTTTCTGCCAATGAAATGATTAGCCTGTTGCACTTTTTCTAGTCAGTTGTCACTAATTGCAACTACCATTTACCAAAGGTTAGATATCACTATGAATCACTAGTTACCAGATTTTCTTGGAGACTGTCGTCACTTGTGGTCCTCGTAGTTTTTCAAGGTGATTCATAGTAACATCGCGTTTGGAGGTTGGGAAGTAGTGGTAAAGAGAGGAACGGAACTGTTCGTAGACTTGTTCGTGCAAGAACAAGCGTAGATTTGCTACGAGCTTTAAGGTGAAGTCAAGAATCGACTGCTAGTATCAGTTTTCGGGAAGGTTTTCTATGCCGTGTCTATATTTCTTTAGCAGGCCTAATTATGTTTGGATTTGGATACCGATTTATTTCACGTTATTCTGTTTTTCAGTGTACTGCTTTCCGCGGACTCAAACGAACTCCTTCATGCCTGGCTACAGGCCTTGAATGAAACCTTATCGGTGCTTAGGGGATAGCAACGAAAGTCATCATGTTGCCCATTCGTGAACCCTGTGAATTGTTTTCCTTTTTATGTTTTAATTCTGTTCGTGTATTTCTATCTTCTACATACATCACTTAGTGGTCGATCTTATCAGGATTTCTCATCTAAAACATGCAATGGAGCGATTCTGCCAATTTTTCTCTAAAACCACATAGGTTCAATCCTGGTGAAGATGTCTGTGAGATTTCTTTCCGGTTGTATTTTCCTGTGTGCATGTAGTTTTGTTATGTAGTTTTCTTTTTTTCCGGAAGTTTTGATTTTGATGTTACTGACTATTTCAGGGTTAGTAGGGGTGTCTTAACGATACTTCCACGGGAGGTCACTTTAGATAGGGTCGTGTATTTTTGTGAATTGAAGGGTGGGCACGCTTCCAAGATTAGAAAATTGGAAGGGTGGAAGAGGGAGGGTGTTGTAGAATAACTGTTCTCCAAGAGAAGTCTTAGAAAAATCACTCAAATTTGAACATAGAGAAAAGGGTGAGTAGATGTCAGTAACGTCAGTGGTGCGACTATTTAATAGTCGATTTGAACCAAAGTGCAGTGTTATTCTTTCTTCTACATTTCGTTGTGGAAGTTTTTTTTTTTTTGAAGACATTTGTTTCGAGAAGATTTGGGGGTATCTGGATTTCGTGTTTCTGACATTGTTATCCGTTATTTCACTGGTAACGCCATGTATTTCACTTATTTGTTAGCCCATATAGTTACTAGTTATTTGTTATTAGATTTTATGCCGAAATAAAGTTTGGGAAGGTCAATAAGACGTGTGGAAGGACGGTCGACTATCCTTTCAACGTTGAGTACATCTCTTTTGATGAGGCCCCACTCCGGGATCTTCTTCCTCAATCCGGAATTGTGAAGGCAGTTGATTGCGTTTCAGACATATCTACTCAATGAAGCAAGAAGTACAGTTGTCTACGGCTTCTCGGGAAACCATTGTATATGGGAATGTCATAATTCAGCTTTATTGAATGTGATGTTGGGATAAGTTGTAAGTAAATTCACTTGAGGTGGGGCAGTGCAGGCTGCCGTAGTGAATGCACGTACTAGCGGACATCTCCACGTGTATCCTTTACTGTTTGTGGTTCTATCAGAACACAATCTCAACCAACCCAATCACTGTCTGTCGGCCCCTTTTTTTGAATTGGTCGAAGGTTGGGGCTTGCACGCTCACGAATGCGAAGCAGGTCGAATTCTCTTGGAATCTTTAAGGAAGCTTATTGTTAGTTGTGCTGTTGCTTGTTGGTAACCGAACAAAGAGATAGAGAACGTTCCTTGACTCAGAAGTGTGACGGGATTCAGGATCATGCTTCTTTCTCACTACTTATGAAGAACGGATTTCTACGTGTGGGAAGTTGAGGTGCAGCAGCTCTGACAGACAACTAGATCCACACTGGGCTATGCATAGTCTACGCGCTATCCGTCGCTGTTATCTGACCAGGAATGGTCATCAGGCCAGTCCGGCCAATTAACATGAGATGTATATCACTATACGCGCCTTGCAACGCTGTCGTTAGCCTGTTAATCTAGTTAGTTAGTTAATCTGCTTTCGTTAGATGCTAAACGCTTCTCTGAAAAGAAATATGAAGCAGAAAAGCGCAGCGGCAGTGGTTTGGACTCACAAAAAACAGGTCCTGGCATTGATTCTTTGGCAAGCTTTTTCTTTTGCCGTTTGCAAAAAAAAGAGCTTGGAGTGTTCCTGATACCGTTAGTCTACTTGCGTATACTTACCTGCGCAAAGAATTTAAGGGGGTCAATGACGAAGTTGGGCGACATGTGCTCCCGACTACTGTAGGCCCTGTAGCGCAGGCGCCAGGCCCTTTCGCAGCGAACAAGTACAATATTCGTAATCAGAGAGTCGGGCCCACCATTTGGGCAAACTTTTGGCCAAATTTGAAATTTTGACCTAATCTCGAAAATTCGGCCAGTCACTTCTTCACTCACCCACCACCTTCAACCTAATACAAAATCCTCGAATTGAGGCGGAGTTAACCTTCCAAACACACTCCAGAGATTATAAAAATAGTGTCTGGCCCGCCCGCTTGCATCATTCTAAGATCTACAAGGCATTATTTTTATGAACAACCCCCTCTCTCCCATTTCTCCCGCCGTCGATGGTTGGTCAACTCTAGAACTGCTGTTTGGGGAGCGGTACCCTTCTGACGGCTCCGCGTTTTCTCCATTAGTTGATGACCTCAGGTTTGGTTAGAAGGTCGTTTCTATGGGTAGTTTGATCCCTTGAATAGGAATATGGTACCTACTCGCCACGGAAAATCCTAGAACATGCACCACCTGCACCATGGGTACTCATTGGCGAGCAGTGCTCGAACTTGAGAGGACCTGCTTGTTAACTCTTCATAGGTGCAGCTTCTGGCGACTGTTGATGAAATAACGCTTTCAAAAAGAGTTTTCAGCTGTGTTTGAAAAAAAAAGCAAAACACGAAACTCCGCTAGAAACCGAACCCGCAACCCCTTGCTTGAGAGGCAAGATCGTTACCAGCTGCGCCACCGAAGTTCGTTTGTGCGAGCTATTCAAAAGAACTTCGTGACGTTCACAGCGGCGCTTACATGTGATTGCAGGCAAACCACTGGAAAGTAAGGGCAAAAAAGAAAACCATCCGTAACTCTTTTCAGAGAAGTGTTTAGCAGATACGGAAAGCAGATTTGAGCTCAGCGCCTCAAGCCGAGTATGGAAATGTACAATTCATTCAAATTGGCCGGACCGGCCTGATGACCTTCCCTGTTGAGAAGAACTGTACAATGAATACTTCAGCGTGATGGTTCGTCGTACAAAATGGCAAGTTGTTTTGTGTAATACCGTTACTGCATAATATGAGCCCAGGATATATAATACTGTGAATTCCAACTCTTTTGTGGACTACTGGCTAATTTTCATTCTTCATTATGCCCATAGCTGTCAGCAAATGGCTAATTACAATTCAGTCTGTTTCCTCCCTCCGCTATCACGAAAAAAAGAATCTTGACGAACGCAGTGACGGTATTACCCACAAACAACTAGCTATTTTGTAAGATTGAACCAATCATCACGCTGAAGTATTTATTGCACTTTTTTAGATGATAGGAACGAACAGCGCGTAGACTAGGCATAGCCCAGTGCGGATCCAGTTGACTGTCACGAGCTGCTGCACCTCAACTTCCCACACGGAGAAATCCGCTCTTAGTAAAGGCAAACACTTATAAGAAAACGATGTTGCCACTGACTTTGGCGTATTCCTAAGGTGTCCCGTTGCTGCTCTTTACACTATTTCCCACCCCGATATTTTGAGTGGCTCAATACCGAGCTTAAGCCAGTCTATAGACGAACTTCTCTGCATTGCAGCCTTTCATCTCCTCGTGCAGGGCGTCCATTTCCGCATTTTTTGCCTTAGCGAGCCTATGAGAACTTAGTGAAGTTAGCGACTTAGTGAAGTCCCCAGGGCTAACTGTCGTCTGATAGCGTTTATATGCTTCCTTCTTTTGCTTCCACTCTCGTTTCAAAGACACGCTGCCTTGTCTCCTTGATTCCACCTCTCGTCTCGTCCACTATTTATTTTTTATTTT
>KZ345576.1:98077-109533 GCA_002352805.1 Teladorsagia circumcincta
GAAACGCTTTCCACCTACTAAACGGTGTTTTGGTGATATTCTTTCTGATGGTTTACTCACAATATTTTGTGGAATACATGTAATTTCGCAGTATGACGGGCACTCGGAGAAGATCTCTCCAGATGGGCACGCTAAAAATATCTGTAAATAATCTTGTGACCCGAGTCTCGTAAGGTGTTCAGGGAGATTTTGTTAGGAATAAGGTCTACGTGATTGCATGACCTCACTTGTGTTAAAGCATCCAGCTGTTCCGTTGAATTCGATGCATTTGGTGTTGAAACCACAGCGCACAGCCGCACACGGTCCCACAGGTGGAGCTGCTGTAACACTACTCCATGACCGGCATTTTCATGTGGCAGTCCATATATTGCGTCCGAGTAGGAGTGCCACCAAACATGGCGTTTTGATACGATTACGTGACTACTTGAACTCGCCTTGATATTCCCTGCCGCGAAAGTCTAGAGCGCAGGCGGATAAAGAATAGCATTTGTGTTAGCTGTAAGATTGCACCGACAAGAGGAGCACTTTGAGGTACTCTAAACGACTGAGTTCAATTTGTCCGTAAGCCACCTGATAGTAGTCGTGTGAATGAGCTGTTCCCAGCATGGTTCGTTGATTTCCAGTAAAGTATGATGGGAGCAGTTTATCCGCGCGAATTCCATTAAAGCGAGAGATTACGACAAAGTGTGTGTGCAGCGTGAAAGTTCATGCACTAGTGGAAGCAGTAGTCAGGGGTCTGAGTGAGCGATATTGGCGTTTTCGTGGCCACAGGTACGCTAGCTGCTGCATACTGGGCTTGCCATTCCTTTCTGAGCTCCGCCACGGGCTGAGCTCCGCCCTCGTCAGCAGCGTCTTCGAGTATCATTTTGATGAGGTATTCCGCTTTGAGTGCCGTATACTATAACTTTCCCATGGAACGCATTACCAAGTAAAGCATGGCCTTTGCTGGTATGACGGTGGCTATCAGTTTACCATGTGCAAAAGAGCTCTTATTTGGTTGCTAGCTCGCCCATTATTGGAGGTCAATGGGCAAAGAACGAGGAACAGGGACCCGTTCTAAACGGATTTCTTTGCTTTTTTTGCCACTGGGGCGTTATTCAGCATCCCCACTTCCACCAGAAAGGCAGTCCAATCTTATCGTAATCCTTCGCTTTAAGTGTGGCGGCCGTCATCCCCGATGACATGCTTACTCAGACGGCAAAATATGGACTTTATTCCGTGTCCATGGTCGGTTAAGCAGCAGACAGCGCACTGGCTGCAAGGCTCGATCATAGTGAGGAATCTTGTTTCGGTGAGCACGTTCGCAAAAATGGAAGTTATCTAAGCCACTGATCAACAGTTTGTTTGCTCCCACCTTGGTAATCGTATTAATTCTGGTTTCTGTGCTAATTCCTTCACTATTCCTTTCTCAGTATTGTGAACATTGAGTGCTACGAGATAGGATAAAATTGAGCGAACTAATGATAGTTTCTGAAAAATTCGCTATGGGGTCCTGGATCGCACACATGCGTTACACTGGTGAGGACGCGAATATGATCTTCTGAAGTGTCATATTTTCATAATTACCATAATATTCACCTTCACCAAAAAGATGAAATCCTTGCGAGCATTTCATCTAAGGATGTTTTGAAATAGAAAGCTCCACAGCTTGTTAGTGCAACACCTTCTCACAGTCACAGCACTATTTCAGGGAAACAAGAAAAGACCGTGAAAAGTGGAAAGAGCGTTGGAAAAGGTTCAACAGAAGGAGCCCAACAGGAACATCAAATAAAGGCAGCGATCACGATAGATTCTGAACAGGTTAACAGGGAACGTGAGAGTGCTCAATGGTACGCCAAAGGCGAAAAAGCAGAGAAATTTGTCCAGAAAAGGCCAAAAGGAACGCCCTTGTTTGAACGTTGATTTTCGCTCAAACACGGGCAGCGGCTCAGACGGCGGATGGACGAGTTCACATCAACGCGTTTGTGGGCATCATGCCAATACTTGCTCCAGTCAAGTTGCTCCAATTGTGCCACTGATGACTACACAGTCGTCCATATCGCCGACTTAAAGGCCGAATATACGATGAAAAAGCAACCCATTCCAAATTAAATTAGGGGGTGAGTAATACCAGAAAGAAAGAGAAACCATAAGGAACGGTTCGGAACCTGAGAAGAGGGACCCTTCCCTTTCCCCTTGATCTCGACATTGATTCGACTCCAAGCTTGTGCCCTCTTCTATAGAACGCTCTCTCTGCTATCTAATCACTCGCTTCGTATAGATCTGCGGCGAGTGATTAGATAATCGGTAGGCGGGGATCACCGAACGCGCCAAGAGTGCGCCATGCCGGATAACCTAGGTCAAATCTACCGCTGCCGATTGCATGCAGTCCGCACCCCCAGAAGGTCCGCTTGTCTCCCTACTAGGCAATTTTCCCCTTCTTCGACCTTCGTTCTTATCGTGGGGTCCTCCTTTGGTTACGTAGTGGGCGGATCGCTTTTGGGGGCATTGTGCTTTCAGAGTCCAACTTAGTAACCAGGGCACATTTCGTCGCAGAAGCGCCACACTTCCTTGGAAGCCAAGTAGCTGCTTCGTGTGGCGCATCCACTTCCTCTATGCGTTCTCTCCTTATTGTAGTCGCCTAATTCATATGTCACAGGATTCAAAAAGAGAAGAAGCTTAGAATAAAAACCACGGTTTAGTATGGCTCATTACTATTTGAAAAGAAAAGAAAGTTGAAAGAACAGTTTTCTCACTCAACATCAGTATGAAACACGACCAAATGCTATGTCTGCTGAATGTACTCTCAGAAACGCTCCGAAGGAACTCTTTTGGAACTGTCTTCAAATGGAGTTACTTCATGAACCTATTCGGGAACATTCTGGGTGATAAAGCTCGTCGCCGGCACGTTTTTCATCACAACACGATAAACCTACTGTCCGTGCCATGATCCATGATGAGTGATCGGGGGAATGTGTAAGATAAGCATGGTATCCGCAATGATGCGATTATTTTGGGCCATTGCACTTTGAATAGGAAGTCTTCCTGTCATAGAAGGGTTCGAAAATTATCAGCAGCGGCCATAAAAAGGTACGGTGGACGATACATTTGAACTTAGTAGCTGACACTGAATTTTGAACGAATCTCCGATCTATCCAAAAAAGTATTTTGTGGAATAGATCCTTACTAATTTGTTGTGGAACTTTCAGGAAATAAATGTTTTCCCTGTGTGTACCGAAGAAGTTCATGAATACAAATTATTGTTCACTGCTGAACAGTTTTACAAGGATTGAGCTCACCTGTAGGATATTCCGCAGTTGCCCGAGTAAGGATGGACAATATCTAAAACATGAGGTTTTGTCAACAGTACGGCACTTATGTACATTGTGAGTATCGGCGATGAAAAATTTGCATCTGAAGTACATCAAATAAATTACTAAATAGGTAAACATATATTACGAAAATCTCAATAAGTGGCTTGTAATGCCTTTAAAAATGTAGTGAATTAAATTCGATTAGGCCTATATTTTGATTTCTTTTTCTGCGCAATGTGGCTCGACGGGGCCAGTCACCGCGCGCGATCTTCGAGTTTTTTTCTGTGTAAGCTTTTCCTCTTCGCTAAACCAGGACTAAGCCCCGGGCAGGGAAGGAGGACTCCAGGACCATAGCAATTTTCATCTTCTCGAAGTTCCTGCCCAATATTAGGCTTAGTTAGTACCACATGGCGCGAACGAGCAGAGATCGCGCGCGGCAGCTGCCCATTGCGCCTCTATTTCTCTCAAATAGTGGTAATCATGTAAGCACTACAGCCTCGATAATAGACATTGTCACCTGATGCTTACTTGAGTTTTCCAACTGTTCATTATGAATTGCAGTTTGGGTAATAGAGTAGAACGGGATTTGCAAGACCCGTGGCAAAATAAATAATATAAAATGGGTAATCATAAATGAAGGAAATCCATAATAAAAACCACCAAAGTATGTGATTTTACAGTCTTGACAGGATTATAGGCTACGGAGATTAGGGCAGTATACCGTATATTAAACGGTGTGCGTCAAATAGCGTGTGTTGCTGGCGTGGCTACACACATGCTTCCTATTACACGTCAAACACATAGAATAAGTCAATCTTTCCTCCTTTTCTAAATCTAACTTCTTTTTTGGAGTTTCGGTTAGAATCGGAGGGTTTTTTCTGATGGAATTTCAAAGATATCGTAGATTTGCTGGATTCATCACAGTAAAATGGAGTGGAGTCCTAGTACAGTCTCAAAATTAGTGCTGCGTGGATTTCGATTTTACATGTTGGTTCAAAACTTCATGTACAATTCTTTATTAATAGATCCAGTGCACAAGACCTTCTCAACATTCAAAAAAGTGAACAACATCGCCCATTCGAATAAGTCGTCATAAAGTAGTTAGCTATTACAACAACTAAGCCTCAAAATCTTACTTTTCGTCGGACTACGATTAGCTCATAGAGGTAATTCAATGTCTTGATTTTGAGAATGACATTTATTTTGGCGCTGTCGCCATTTTGCCACAGCTGCTTCTACCAATTTAGCTTTGATATACGTATATAAACAAGGGTTATTTGGTGTCCTGTTTACGTGTGTAACATTCATTTTTAGTCTACGCTACTTGGCGCCTATTTTCCGCTCGCCTGTGCCCTCTCACTAATTGGGTGGTGATCAGAATTACCTTATGAAGCCACACAGTGCAAGTTATCCAGCCCAGATTCCTTCTCCATTTAAACAGCCCTAGGCACCGAAGTGAGAGAGCTCAAGGAAGCGGAAAAGGCTTTTTAAATGTAGGAGTTTCGAAGAAAACAGATCTATAGTGAAAGATACTTCTTATAGAATCCTCCAGTTCTAAACGAAACTCCAAAGAAGAAGTCAGATTCAGAAAAGGAGGAGAGATCGATTGATTCTATGTGTTTGATGTGTAATAGGGAGCCGGTGTGCAGCCGCACCAGCAACACACGCTAGTTGACGCGCACCGTTTAATATACGGTATACTACCCTAATCTCCGTAGCCTATAATCCTGTACAGTCTTGATATTGCTCAAAACGCACAGTAGTAGTCGATCATTTTGTTAAAAAGCGAACCTATTTCTTTTTTCAAATAAACTCACCAAAGCAGTGTTGAAATCAGTGGCTAAGAGCTTATACATAGCAATCGGAAATCGCCGTCGATTCGTTTTTATAAAACAAGATCAAGGTCAAGGCATTACTACTACTGATAAATGAAAACAAGTTTTAAACGCATGCATAGTAGATTTTTTCCGTTTGCGCAGTTTTGTTGAACATGAAAATCTCTCACGCTCAAACCATCGGGGCGATCTGTGTATGATAGTGGATACATATCCTACTTACTATGACGCGCTTCGTCTGTCGTGTGTCGTTTTGTCGTTCTGTATGTCTGTCACGAAATTCCCTAGCTCCGCAGGATCCGCCTGGAGAGACCGGGTCAAGTGTGGGGTGGGTGCGCAAGCTCTCACGAAGTACAAAACACACATCAGCTAAACCGAGCCCCGCTTACAGTGGGCGTGGCGTGCACCGGAATGGACTGCACCGACAACCAAGATTTTAATTTCAGTGACAAAACGACCTCGAAACCGGGCCAAAAAATGAGTAAAGGTGTGCATTGGCAATTCACATCGAATTAGGGAGTCCCACGGTGGGCGGGGCGTTCTCCAAAAAAGCAGTGCTTTGTGAAAAAATTCATAACTCGGTTTGGAGTAAGTCTATAGTTCAGTGAAAAGTCAGCGCAAGGAACAATGTCTAAGGTGCTCCCAGCATACGTGACGTGATGGGAGGCCTGCCCATTATGGGCGGAGCGCGCTTTGAAGTATACGATGTCTTCTACAGGCCCTCATATTTCGGGTCGTAGAAGATTTGGGGAGCCGAAAAAATGTGGATAGAGACGGGTGGAGGAGCGAAGGTCAACTGTTATCAGGGGGCGGAGCATGTCCAAAGCGGGCGGAGTTATTCATGAAAATTCATAACTTGGTTCCAAGAAGCCCTGGAGATCGGAAAAAAGGTGCATTGATGTGGGTAGATAACTAGAGCTCAATCACTATTCGTGGGCGGGGCATATCCAAAGTGGGCGGAGTTATACACGAAAATTCCAAGAAGTCCTGGAGACTGGGAAGAAAGTGTATTGAAAAAGTAAAGCTGATTGCCCTCAGAAGCAGGGCTTGCATCGAGGTGGCGGAGTTTGCCGGATACTTAATAATTCAGTCTTTCCGACATATAACTCGGTTCCAAGATGTCCCGCAGACAGGGAAAAAGCTAGATAGAGGTGGGTGGAGGGGTGGAGGTCAACTATCATCGATGGGCGGGACATGACCGAAGTGGGCGGAGTTATCATGAAAATTCATAACTCGCTTTCAAGAAGTCCTGGAGACCGGGAAAAAGTGAATTGAATCCGCCAACGAAAGTGAATTTGGTGGCCTTTAGAGGCAGGGCTTCCATCGAAGTGGGCGGAGCTTGCCAGATACTCAATAATCAGTCTCCCAGACCTATAGCTCGGTTCCAAAAAGTCGCGTAGAAAGGGGAAAAGGTGGATGGAGGTGGGTGGAGGAGTAGCTGCTATTGGTTGGCAGTTCATGTCCAAAGTGTGCGGAGTTTGCAATAAAAATTCATAACTCGGTTCCAAATAATTCCGATGACTGGGAAAAAGGTGGATAATGGTGGGTTAGGAGTAGAGTTCAACTACTATTGATGGGCGGGCATTTGCAAAGTGAGCGGAGCTCGCAATGAGAATTCATAACTCAGTTCTAAGAAGTTCCGGAGACCGGAGAAAAGGTGCATAGAGGTGAGTGAGGGAGCTGAGCCCGACTGCTATTGGTGGGCGGGGCGTCTACGAAGCGGGCGGAGTTCCACACGAAACTTTGTAACTCGGCGCCAAGTAGTCCTGGAGACTGGGAGTGAAGTGGGCGAAGGGAATGAAGTGAATTTCTATTGCTGTGCGGAGGATACACCAAAAGCAGGTCTCGCCGCCAAAAACATAAATCGGCTCGGAGACAATTCAGATCGGGTGAAGTGGGGAGAGGTTGTTAAGGAAGAAAAAGTTAGGTGAGACATGCAGAGAAATAGGCAGAGTTCACCACGAGATTCATAAATCGGTCCAGAGGCAGTCCGAGAACGGGAAAAACGGACAATTGGTGGACGAAGTAGGGAAGGTCAAAAGCCGTCGTTGAATGATGCATGGGGCAATCGGATAGAATTCCGCTTGAGAGGCAAATATTCGGAGTGTATTGGGCCAAAATTGAGAATTTGCGCTGCTCATCCCATATCGCCGCAGAACTGTGCTGTGCGTGCAATGCGTGCCGCGCGAACTGGTATTATTATAATGCGCTTTAGGACCTCCACAAGGAAATGGTGACATTCTTATTTGTTTTGTTTCTTCTGCCGTACGAGGTTGATAGGTGGAACATCCATTCAATCGGCGTAACGTTTCGACTAAATCTCTTCTGACCTGATTTTAGTGGTATTAGGAGACGCACGTACGCTTGTTTTATTTTATTTCAGAGCTCGCAGTGCGGTATAAACGGCGAAAGACCACTTGTTATTGAAGGGCGTTCATCCCGGCAGTTCATCGCTGGGTTTCTTGCGGAAATCCAGAATGCTTGCAAAGCTTTTCTGGCAACAATTTCCATCTCATGCACCAACACCGCACACTTTATCTCGAGATCAACGCCATTGTGCTTCTCGACCTTACGCCTTCCAAAAGCCGTAAAAGAGTACCAGTAGTAGTCTTATGCTAGCCAGACGCTCTTTGATGCGAATGGCTAAAACCCTTTCTGTTTCTCCAATATAGGATGAGTTACAAGCCCGACATTCGATTTGGTAAATGACTCCTCTATGGGCACAATCTCGTGTTTCACCGTAAGGGCAGTTAACACAGCTGTCTGACACACACTGCTTACCATAGATCCTGTTTCGCACCAATTGCAGTCCGATGTTTTCCTTGGCAATAAACTGAACATCGTTGTGCAGCTGTGCTCTTCTAATACTCCGTTGAATAGCAGTGCTCACTTGGTCAGATATAAAGGGGAGATATGAGGGCATCTTGATTTGTATCGCGGTACCGCTCTTGGGAAGATATGCCGACTTTGGTGTCATTGTACTGCATAGCTATTTGCAATGGCTGTTTGTGTAGCTAACTGTCGTGATTCACGTCTTTCAACATCTCCAGTGCTCACCTAGTCGCAGTTCTGAACATATTTCCAACAATAGCACATTCAGCAGCGGCTGGGTGAGCCGTCGTAGCGTGAATCAAAAATACCAATCAAAAAATCTACACAAAATAAATGGTGACATTGTTGCTGGATATCAGAAAGTTGTGACAGCGACTGAGAGCAGAGAAGCGGTGATCCGAATCTTGCATCACTAAATACGCCTTTTACACTGGTCTGCTGAACTTGGAGCAACACCCCAGCAGAAGTCGTTACAAAGAACCCGTTCACTGGGTAGGACAGAGTGGCCCGTTATCGCGGCTAGAAAGTGCGCGACAACGGCGGTAAGCAGTCGAAAATGAGAAAGGACATAAGACTTCTAGCTCCTCTATGTGGCCAGCTGAGCCGACAATTCTGCCTCACCTTAAACCCAGGATTTCATTAGAGTGAATTGTAATGTCTTCATGCAATACTTATTGTTAGAACAAATAGACAGCGTGGCAACAATGATTTATTTTCGGCAGAAATGCATTTACGCTTTCTTTTCAAAAAGCCTTGGTACTCAATTCGACTTCACCGTTCTTGTTCTTGGAGCAGCCGTATACGATACCGTTCTCTAATTTGCTCTTACCAATAGGTACCTTAAATGGTCATATCTATCGAAAAATACAGGAACATAAAAAGGAGCAGTGGAAAAGTTAGTCGAGGAAGAGAAGAAAATGCATTATGTTCATAGAAAGCAGCACTGTGTAGCCGAGTAGTGACACAGGAAATGTAGAGGAAAACAGAAAATTCTAAAAATGCAAGAACAGATCGGCAGTTGCCCCAAAAACTCTACGAAGTAGAGGATGCTTGGCCGACGTCAGTAACAAAGATTAACAAGATCAAGGCAGTTTCTTTAGCACCTTCACATGCAAGATATGTGCAGCAGCAAGGGCGCTACGTACCGTAGTTCCTCTCATCGTCAAGCATGCAATAACGTATGCTTCCCACCCTGATTTAGTACGTCTGCACTTCATCTTGAACATTTCAGCTGCCTGAACGCATCAAATAAGTGTGTTCAAGAAAGGAATCTGAATAGTAGTATTCACTCGCTTTGAGAAGAGTGCGTCGTTGCTTAATCAATGTTAATCAGTATCAAGCTATAGAGAGAGCCTATAATGACAGTGCATGTGGCACCTTTTCAGACCACGTGCGTGTGTTGTGGAATACGCGACAAAAAGTTCATCTCTCACCAGCTAAGAGAGGAGTGAAGCACGCTGTTTGGCAGTGAAGACAACATTAATGTGAGAGCAAACAGTGTTGCGAATGGCCTACGGAAAACTTCCAAACAAGACTCCTTCCCCTCCCAATATCCCCCAGCCTTAATTCCTTCCGGATTAGCGGGTACCACGTGATTCGCTTGAGGGCACCGTTTTTGAGCACAGCCTCGATGCAGTGTTAACCGCCACGTTGGACCGATTTTGAAAAATTCACGATCCCCGCTTAGCTTTTACTACTTGTTTACCGAACAATTAAGTAGTTATGTGCTGAACAGTTAGTGTTTGTGTGTGTTGTCGTGATTGTTTATTTTTCATTGCAGGAAGTATGCATTACTACGGAACCCGGAAAAACAATGCTTCCAAAAACTTAAATCCTCGACTTTTATTCTGATCTCCCACTTTCAATTTGGAAAAAAAAATCTAATGCATAAAGTTCCAACTTCACCCTTTTTCTTTCAATTTGAAAAAAACAGACCTCTCCTTAAATTTTTAGAAAGAACAAAAACGTTAATCTGAAATTTTCGATTCAAACAATCAACCTTCGGTTAAAAGAACAAAAATCTTCAAGTTCGAAGTAATTAATAACTGCAGGAAACCTGAGCCTGAACTTCAATTGTTGCTCTTCAACTTGCAAGAAGGGAAAACCGTCATTCTGGTTTTTGAAGATACTGAACTACCTAAAACTCCAAACGCATCAGAAAAGTTATGGCAAAAAAGTATGACAACAGCATTGATCTCTTTGCTGTACGACTTTGCATGAGGCGAGATGAATATGCTGGCCAAATGCTTATGGTATGAATTGCGTGCCGTAGCGTCGCGTTTGCATTGGCGCACACAATCTTCTCCTCAGCCTAGCGCGGATAGATCAACACGGACCACGAATTCCCAAACGAGTGTATTTTGTATAGTACAGTATTTTTTCCAAATTTTGGTAAGTTTGTCTGTAAGGCTACCAGTTTCAGGGTATCAAGACTGTGGAGTGTAATCAAACTTTGTTAGTTGTGGAGTAGAGGTTCGAGAATTTACAGGAATGCACATCATTCTGAAAGGTCGTGTTTTTTCACGGGAAATTGTGAGGAAAGTTAGCAAGGCATGGAAACTCCGAGTTGCTGCCTTTCTAGAAGTTCTCAAACTTTTGTAAGTGTTCATTTCATTCCGTTGTACCATTTTTTGCCTATTCGAAATTTTTTGGCCTTTATTTACCATAACGCTCTCAGCTGTTTACAATCCTTCACCGCTTGTATGTTGACGGTTAGACGGTTCGGAGGAATACAACTCATTTTAGAACTGACGGAAACAAAATCGCTTCGTTGAGGCAATTTTAACATAAGGTTTCGAAGCTACTCTTCTGAAAGCGCTAGTTTTCGACATTCAAACGCTTAGAGCTCGCTTCTACAATTTTATGGGGAATCATGATCACCTCGACGAAGAGCAGGCTTCGCGCAAGTGTTCGCTCATTCATTAACTTAGGTTCCATTTGAGCACTGGATTTTCTATAAAGAAATATTTGTGTACGTAACCAGTTAAATATGGACGCTTCTGCGGTATGCTGTCCTGCCCTGAGATGCGTAATGCGCTCGCATGTGGTTATCAGTTGGAGAAGCGCTAGAAAGTTGTACCATTGACCTCAAAGCAACAGTCTCGGAACGAATTCGAGGCGCTAAGCGGTCGGTAACGAAGATATAGGTAAAGAGTTGACTCGCAATAAAGGAAAAAAACAAAGAAATCCGCAGGCGAAGCCTTCAAATAAGTTTCACCTAGTGGACGAGTTGTCTGAGCTACTTGCTTCGTCAGGTTTCAACCGGCTTCCTAAGGTATTTTTTTTAGTAAGTGACACTTCCTGTGGTCTTGATTGGTGCTAGCACATCATTTCCACCCCATAGCATAGAATTTTTAGAACCCTGGTGAGACTGTTGCTTTAATTGTATAATAATGTTAAAATGCCACGCCATCCCAGTATCCAGCCATAGAATACTCTATGAATTGCGACATTGAACTCTGCAAATATGACCCTCTCCTTTTTTCAGCCCTATACG
>KZ345576.1:109633-121105 GCA_002352805.1 Teladorsagia circumcincta
CAACCCCTCCCCTTCGTAAGACTTTGTCAACGGGCGGTTGACCCCGCTTGTAGTGAAGATCGGTACCACAAAAATGAGTGCAAAGTTCTCAAAAGGGGTTCCTTTCACACAACTGAGAAAACGATTGAGAAAAAAAAATTAGCGAAAAGAAACAGTTTGGCTGGGCAAAAATAAAATGGTACTGGGAAAAATAGGAGTGGAGTTTTCCCTTGATTTTTGAAGGGCTGCGTTCCTAGAAATGGACAGGAAATCTTACAGTGTTCTCAAGCTAGATTTCGGTGTCAATACGCAAATGCGGGTGAAAATCCAGCTTGGGGGGGGGGAAGCGCCCCCTATCTTATCCTCAGTCCTAGTGAGCACTTCTACCTTCTATCACAGGGACAAGATAACATGCGACTAGATCATTTGTGGTATCCATTTGAAAGAGACCGGTGAGTGTCCCAAAATCCACGCATTCTGCCCTTCTCCTGCCCAATTGTTTCCACGTGGTAACCACCCTAGAGCCCCTCCACTCTTAAACTTGGGTAGAGTGTTAGTCCCCGTGGTCTAGGACCGTTTTCTTGGACCATAGTACATCTAAAATGAGCTGATAAGCTATCATGAGCGCAGCATTTTTATCTTAAGTATCGGAGAAATCAAGAAATCAATCAATCACCCTCAAACTGGATTTTCACCCAAATGCGCGTTTGTTTTTACACATTTCCCATTTAGTGATCTTCCCAAAAACATCTTTGTGCATGTCCCAGTATCACCGGCAGGGTGTCACATTGGGATATTATGAATTTTTTTAGTAGGAAACTCTCTCAAGCTCTATGCCTATTCGGTTTGGATTTTGTACGGCAGAATTTTTATTTTTATTCATGTTAGTCTCTTGAATGGTCCCACTTCCAGCAAAACACGATGGAAATAAATCTACCACGAACTACGTACCCATATTTGTCCATTCAAATACTTCCGCCCATTGAATGCGCAATCAATGGCGAGGACGGTTCCAATGCAGAGGCATAGCAGAAGTAGAGGTTTCATGTTTCCTGCAACAATTTTTTTCGCTCTTCGGCTCCACAAAGAATATTGCGACATGTTTTTCTTTCAGAAAAGCCATATACCAATCTGAGTATAAAGAGGCAGAAGAGGATGTCATCACAGATATTTGGAGACTGGTATTTTTCTTGAATTCCACTTTTTTGTTGATGAATTTTTCAATTTCCCTGTCTTTCATTTAGGAGCTCACAAGGTTCCGGCTTACCTCTTCCACCAATTATGCTTATTTGGTGCAGATCACTAGATTTTCATTCCAATTTGTTCGAGTGACAACGCCCAGGCCTTCTTACCCTGGATGTGTCATTTTGCTTCCATACCTTCGATACACCAACGCGAGGCCCCGCTACAGAGTAGCCGTGATTACGAAATCTCGCGTTACTCGATTACCTAGGAGGGATACAATTCGATCGCCAATTACGAGACCATGCCCTCTCGCCGCGCACGATGTGCAGTGCGGCGAATGGCCGACGGGTTCCTGTTGGACGTTCGCTTACCACACCACATCCATTAGCTGCGATTCGAGCTTGATTACTGTCAGTGCACTTTGAGCCTTTATTTGGGATAGGTTCCAAGAGTCGTTCGCTCTTAGAGTGGGAGAGAGGGGCCCCAAGCTGAAGAGCTGCCACTCCATCGCGACACAAAAGTCCACGGCACCGGCGCACTTCCGTGCTGCCATCCTTACCAATCGCTGCATACGTGATTTTTGCGCCCTATCTCCACAACGTACTATTCGCCTTTTCCCCCTCCTCCCAGCACCGTGTCTCTCCCTCATAAGACGGCCGGTCTCACAGGGGAAATATTGGGGCTTTCCATTATGTTTTTGCTCTTCTCCCCACTGAAGTTTTCCATAGCGACTCTTGTCATATTTCCGAACAGAATACACACCAGCTCGATTCCAACGAGTACTTTTAAGCATTGATGAATTATCAAATGCTGACTGTGAAGTTGTGACTCAAAAAAGGCACCAGCTTGCTGTCAAACAGCTAGGGACACCTGATAATAGTTTTAGTGGACTGTAGTTTTCAAGAAAATCAAGATTTTGACCCAACTCCGAAAAATTACTCCATGAGTAAAGAGAGCTCTGTAGCTCGTCGGCCCGACGGCTAACTTCTTGGAAATGACTTCCACTAAATCCTCCCCAGGAAATGACAAATCTCAATGTTGAACAGACAATAGCAGGCACCCAAGCCTGCTATTGATGATGGTGGGGGGGACCCAAAGATTTTTTCTAGTTTTACGCGTGGAGCTCACCTTCAAGCGGCTTGGAATACTTGAGGAGTTACTTACATGAGTCTGGTGCAAATATTCGAAGCTTGGTCATAGATGCAATTTCCCTCGAAACCCCGGCTATACAGGTAAGCCACTGCTCTGGTCACGGATATGGCATCGTTTTTGAAACCGTCGCTATCTGGGGCCATTTCGGCGTTACAACTTTTTTTTGCCTTCTTCCGGTGAAAACTTACTCATCGGGAATTTTTATGGTTCTGTTCTTGAATAGGGCATCCCTTTTGGCAGCAGTGTAATTTGGAGCCGATCTGGTAGCGCCAACAAAAAATGCAACCCCGAAGAAACGGGCTGATCGCAGTCCACAACGCTATCCACTACACCACCGATGCTTCCATCAATATCAGACCAGATGAATTATGAAGCTTTCACGCGCTCTTTAGTACATAGCATGACATCACTACGACAATATTCTAACTTTGACCAAACCCCACGTTGTTTTCGGTACACAGCTTGCGAAGACACTTCATTATGCAAGCAGTCTACGCCATGAATTAGACACCCCACTGAATGTGTAAATACAGCAGTTTCAGATTCTACTCCACGCACATCCCTCTACCTCATGCGAAAAACCGTTTTGAGAAAGCGCGGGTCCACCTGAGGAAGCTCCCCGCGTAAGGCGGGTACAACAAGAACAAAAGAATTCAAATGAAGAGTGGGTCGTATCCCTGGCTGTAACACATCTTGACATGTTTGTTCTGTCTGCTGTTAGAGAACAACGGCAGAGCTTCCCAGTTTTTACATGTTTCTTTTGTCATTGCAATGCATCAGCAGAGGTTCCCCCGTCGGACAGCAGATCCCAGTTTTGGACAGCGTCAGGCCTTATGTGGAAGTTCTAACTCCTGAACACGAATATCACAATGATTAGGAACAAAAATCCCAGGCGCGTGTGCTATGGGCACCATGAGCTGTCATGAGCAGGCGGTGCCTAAGAGTGGCAAGAGCTTATTATACAGACACTTATAAGCAACCATTAATGAACTAGGAAGGTTGGAAATGTTTTCATCCATCTTGCTGGAAAGGTAGAACAGCAAAGGAGACCCGTCCCACGATTGCACGCCCACGTATCCGGCCCGCCACGGATGCACTACTTTTGCACATCTCAGTGTTACCTCTATCTTCATGTACACAAGAGCATATAGGAGTGCTTATTTTTTCCTGAATGACCAGAGCGACCTGCGACCATTCAGTCAGATATGGAAGCACTTGAGGATTTCACGCCCCAAACTTTAGCCAGACATAAAGAAGTCTGTTATCCGCTAGTACACCGATAAGTGATGAGTGAGCAGGTGCGCTGCACGTCGCGTACGGACACTAAGAGCTCACTTCATCTGCTAGACATTTCCTAAGCCTGTGTTTGTTACTTCTCAATCCGATGGCAGTTCAATCTATGTATTCAATTTTTCTGAGGTAGGATAAACTGTTGAAACCCACCTATTCCCTCAAGAATAATGTTGAGATCAGCGTTCACAATGAATGAGAACCACCACGTATTTGTGAAGTGATATCGCTATCAATTTGTCCCCTACCGCGATGTAGCGCACGCATATACTCCATTTCATGGTTTCTAGCTCTCATATCTAAACGCCTACCGACCTACTGGCCTGCTTGCTAATCTACACGTAAATTTATGATTATGAATCAATCGCTTGATCGCCTAGTGGCCCGATCGCACTGCCAATCCTGAGCGTTCTATGAGGTTGATGGGTCGCTCTCTGACAGCTGTCTATTTGCCACATTCCGTAATATTCGCTCTTACGATTTTTTCTGCCAACCTCATTGCCCTACCTTGTGCGTGATTGCCCTAAAGCTATACCCCAGGCAGAACCCGTGCGAGGGATCCCCTTGACTGTGTAAGATAGACCCCTAGCTCACATTCACGGATGTGGCAGTCCCGTGCAAGGAAATCCCCTGATAAAGGCGCTAGGGTCTTCTAAGCCAAGCTGCCGCAGCTGCGAGGCCGTGTTTTCCGCAGCTGTGATTATCGCCGCAGCTGCGAAGCGCGTGTGCATAAAATGAAGGCCGCCCACATTGTTGCTTGGAAGGTCGTTGGGCGTATGTGAACAGCTGACATTGCGCTCAACGCTGAAGCGCTTGTCTTCTTGTGATTTCTCTTGTTTGTTTCATTAGTATGAGTAGTGTTATTTTCCTGTTTTCCTATGCAATCTTACATTTAAGTGCTTTTCTTACCACTTTTTCATTGTCACGGACTGGATTTTCGAAATTCGTTGGAATTGTTTGAGTCGTTTCCTCGGACTCTTTCTTTCTTCACGTTTCATTGCATCTCATACGGGATGCTTACTAGTTGATTCTACACTGTGAACTGTTTCAGTCCGTTTGGCAAGAAGTTTTCGCAGTTGTAAAGTAAAAAAAATTATACCTATTTCAGGGATGAGTGGAAGTCCAATTAGATAGATATTAGAGTCCGATGAGTAGGCGCAACCGTAATCCATGACTGTCGGCGCGTAATTCAAATCGATGCCACGTGGCATCGACTGTCGTTTTGTCTGCCCACTCCACGTCGACGGAGGGACGCTACGGAGCCCGTCTACTGTACGAAGCACCTGTGCTGTAGAAGGGTGAATGTGGCAACCTCACGAGCGTGCCGGAGCGTGCTCTGGTGGCACGTTGAAGTTGACCTCCCTTGCCCGGCGCGCAAAGCGCGCGCAGCGTTCGTATCGCCGCGGAAGCGGCGAGACGAACGCTGCGTGTATTTTTAGATGGCCCCCCGAATGTGGCTTTGGTGTGTGGGGGTAGTGAGGGCCCGCAGTTAGAACACTATACCCCCTCACCGCGTTGACACTGGAGCGTGCTTGTGCGCGGAAGCATGGTAATAGCGCGCTCCAGGGACAACGTGGATTACGGTTGCGCTCACTCATCGGATCGCCGTTAATCTCCGCCAGGTTTTTTGGTTCGAATTACCTTCCCGCGCGCGGACATTTGAACGGGATATGGCATGCGGTCAGCGCTGCAGTGGCCTGGCAACTTGCCAGTTACTCTTCGTACCGCTATTATGTGCTGTATTCGTACTTTGAATGCCTTTTATTCCATTCTCTGCTGGTGCATTCTCTATTGCCAATGACACTGAGCAGTCTTCCCATTTCAACGGATCGGATCACATTACGGAATTTGGTAAAAGTCCTCTCGATGTTCACATTTGTTGTTGTGGGTATGCGAGACACGACACTAATGTGAGTTTCAGGAGAGGTTGGACCGTTCTACCCTCCGAGTAACGTACCTCAGTATACCAATACCAGTGACAACTTTAGACTTTTTCACCTTACTTTGCGAACAATCCCTGTCGTCCAATATTCTATTTTGATTATATCCAATTTCACATTTTTGAGCCACTGTTGAAAGGACTCATTTCAACAGATTTCTTAGGTGTTTCCCTTTGGCGAGAAATACTGCTACGTGAACCACTAGGAAGGGTCGGTATAGCCTAAGGTGATTGAATTTATGAATCCGTAATCTTTCGTGATGTTCTACTCTGCTGTTGTGATATCCCCCCGACTGAGATTTCTTAGGTGTTTCCCTTTAGCGAGAAATACTGCTACGTGAACCACTAGGAAGGGTCGGTATAGCCTAAGGTGATTGAATTTATGAATCCGTAATCTTTCGTGATGTTCTATGATTTCAACGATAAGTGATGATGAAAAAAATCTGTACCGAATCTGAAAGTGGTTCACCGAAAACTCGTGGAAGAAGTGCTACATATACGAGAACAAATGGCAGGAAGGTTGGGATCGCTACGGTATCTGCCCCTATGCAGCGAAAGTTTTACAACTTATGAAGGGTTGGCCAAACTTGTCAAGCAAACTCTAACTCGCTCAGCATAAGAAGAGCAGAGAACAAGTGACTCGTTTTCAATGGAAAACTAGCAGTCTCCCTCTTGAACTCCACACTAGAGTTGTGTCATTGCATGCCACAACATCAGGTGTGAATCTCGAGAATAGGAGACGTGTCATAAATCACTTACCTCACTCCTATAAGAGGCAGCAGTAGTATTAAGACAGAAGCGGAAGAGGATACTGCACAGCCGTTACACAAGTTAGAAGAAGAAGTTGGACTACACAGCAGTTCGTAAAGAATGGAAAAAGTAGGTCGAAAGCCAATTGGCGACTTGCCAGGCCATCGCTGCGCTGACCGCATGCCACATCCCATTCAAATATCCGCGCGCGGGAAGATAATTCACACCAAAGAACCTGGCGGAGATTAACGGCGATCCACTCATCGGACTGCGAAAACCGTCTTGTGGAAGTCCAAAATAAATGCAAAGCTGACCACGGCTATTCCTAATTTTTCGTACCTTCCAGAGCGAAGGGTGGACATACCAGGTTCGACTCACATTTCTGATGTTGTTAATTTGTCTCATAAATGATCTGGTGGGGGTCCTGGATCCCGTAATGTCGCCCATAATTAGTCTTTCTCACTAATCGCATTGCGAAACTTTCTTTGATGTGCCACCTCTGGTCCATCAGTAGGGTGGTACACCAAAGAACAGGTCCTTTGCAAAATTGGAATTTTTGTAGGTAGCAGTAGCTGTCCCAGCACATTCTCTTCCTTGCTGGACTAGACCCCTCGCTCTTCTCAACTTGCATTTTCTGTTAGTTTATCACATCTCGTGTTTTCTTTTTCAGGTTCATAAGCGAGCTCACTTTTGGAAAGGCTGTCATGGGTGTCCCTAGTGGACTGATGCATTGTCCCAAGACTGAAAAGGTAAGCTGGTTGATTGTCATGTTTTCTTTATAAGTGCCTGGTTTATAAATGCCAGCCCTGCTTTTTACGGCTGTTTCGGCAGCTGGTGCATTTACGGGTCATGATTGAACACAGCTGGAAGATGTCTGACCCATCTGGGGACGTATGCTGGGGACGCGGCTTACTAGGACAGCGACTATTCCGCTTTTCGTGCGCGAACACCAGGGGCCGTAAGGTATGCTCTCCTGTTCGGGGCTGGGACGTCCCGATTCGGGTCACCCCGACTATGGCGTCCCTGAAAGCAGCCGTAGGGTATGCTCTCGGAGCGTTCAGTGGATCAGCCATGCAGGGGCTCTTCGGGGCTGGTGGCCCCCGATTTGGATCTCCTCGACTATGGCGTCCCCGAAACTTTCGGGGATCCTGCCCCGAACAGGAGAGCATACCTTACGGCCCAGGTCGATTTTTGAACACTGTGAACCTGGGGTTCCTACAGCGAAAGAAGCGTCCGCGCGCGAAAAGCGCAGTAGTCGCTTTTCGTCGTGATGAAGCACGCAGGGTCAACCATCACGTTGTACCATTTTCGAAAAATTTATGACCCCTTCCTTTTAGCAAGTCTCGATACGACCCCCCCCCTCCCTCCGAAGACTTAATAAGTACTGTGCTTGGTATTGTGCGGGCTTGCGAACTACTTCGGACTACAACTCCGAGCGTTACACTAGGGGCGAAGTGCAGATAGCCCCAACGAAAAGATGGGTCCACAAAACTCTGCCTCTCTGGACTCCTTCTCCATTTCCATTCTTTCGCACGAGAACTGCGTCATCGACAGAGCAGAGATGCTATTTGGGGACCCATCCGTTGTTGGGGCTTGCTGCACCCGCCCCCAGATTGAGCGCTGTACCATCGGGTTTGCATTGGCGCTCACAATCAGGCCACGGACTACTAATTTTCAAATGGATTTTCAGTACAATGTCAATATTTTTTGAAACTTCAAAGAAATTTGTAATCTACGTGTCAACTAGCTCCAGAAAACTACCCATTTCGTGCAGTATCTTCAAAACTTTGTTAGTTATGGGTTAGAGGAGCAAAAAATCACACCAATGCGCACTTCTTCGTTTGAAAGGTTGCAATTTTCTTCAAACATGAAATGAAATAAGTGATAAGAAATCGCTGAAAGTTTAAATCGTTTTTTTGAAAAGTATTTTAAGTTTTGCAAAAACTGCTTTCTTCAAAATATCGCCCCGATAGACCTTTTCTTTTCAGAACCGGATTTTTTGGCTTTCAATGACAATTACTCAGAATGAACCTTCAGTGATCCTTGTTCCCCTGTGATAAACTGGAAGCTCTCCAAAATCGATGGAGTCAAAGTATCCAATCGCCCCGTTGGACCGTTTCAAAGAGATCGTGGACCGATTTTTCGCAAAGTGCTGGTTTTTTAGCTTTGAACTGTTATAACTTTTTTCGTATTCAACGAGTTGTAATTCTTGAAAACACGCTGTCCTGAAAACACGAGTTTTCGACATTTGAAAACTCACAGCTCTTCTCAGACTCAATTTCATGGGGAATAATGATATCATGACATCGCACAAATGTGCTTCATTACAGGTAGCAAATACCCGACAGGCAAATATTTTTTTCCCAAACTTTTCTTGTGAGCCTTCAGCAGTTAGTCTACCCAAGTGGTCACTTTTCAACCAACCTAGGCCCAGTTGGGAGACATTGGTTCTCCTAGCATCTTGGGTGAACAGTCAAATATGAACACTTCCGCTGTGACGGTCGATTCTTCGATATCTTTATTTTGTTTTCACTTTTCCACTGATTTAGATTGGAGACTTCCTTCACGTATACATTGCTATGTTATTGTAAACGGTTCATCAGTTATCATTTTATCCTGCTATCGTTTCTTTATTAGGTTCTTCGTATACCTTCAGCTGTAGTGCCATAATCAAGCCAGTCTATCAGTTCACTATTCTATTGCAGTTTACTTTGCGTGTCCTATTTCGGGTGTGGTTCACTAGGACAGAAAGCGACTTTTCCGCTTTTCGCGCGCGAAACCTCTTTTGTTGCGGAAAACCCGGGTCTCTCTTGAGCTGTGGTAAATCTGGGGTCCTTGTAACGAAAAATGTCTCGCGTGCGAAAAGCGGTAGTTCCGCGTTCTTTCCTAGTGTACCACACCCGGTCCTGCTGGGATGCTCAACCTTTCAACAACATTCAGCATCCCGGGTCCGAGTCCCGGGTCCGAGACCCATCGCCTCCCCATCATTCAGCATACGGCTCCAGGGCCGCAAGCTGCTTTTCCACCTTCCGCAGCGCGAAAAGTTATCCGGGCGAGAACCTCAGGTCTGCCGCTAACATCACTGGACCCGACGCTCCAGCAGCGAAAAATGTTTCGCGTAAGGGACGGAAATTCCTTCATAATTTCTCCCTCTTCCCAGCAGGGATTGCCCTGATGAAGAACGTGTGTGAAGTAAGTATGTGTACAGTAAACATGTACTGAAAGTGAAGAAACTACATCGTTTGAAACAAATAAGTGCAATAAGTCCCAAGCAAGATATTTTCGCTATCTCTATTTTGTCGGGAGGGTCCCTCAATCAATTTTATACTCTGATTTTTTTCTTTTGGATTTTATTTATATCTTGCGAAACCTTTTCAGGCTCTGTGGCTCGGACGTGGCCACTCCCCGCCACGACGCCGCGCATGTTCACGCTTTCTCAAGGAGACAATGCGGACTTGAACATACTGCTTTTCACGCATGTCAACTGAATACCCTCATCCCCCACAACCCTAGATTGCCTACCTCCCCCTGGCTCACGGATTTTCCGAAGTACGCCAACATGCCGCGCGCCGCGGCGGCGAGTGGCCCCCTCCGAACCACAACCCCTCTAGTGTGAGCATTTGTCTCAGAAAATGCATCAATAAAAAACTACCCTAGTTTCTAGCTCTTTCATCTTCACTTTACAGGAAGTGGAACCAAGCGAGAACCGCATGATAAGGATTATAATGATTTATGTATATGTCGATGGCGATAAGAAGGTCTTTGGACGGAAGGTGAGAGCCTTGATTCGGAGCTTTGTTCCGTTTTTCACATCTATTTCGTTTTCTCATCAGTCGAAACTATTGCAGTTTCTTCGCTCATGAGCAAATTACGGAAGTCTGGACGGAAGGATTCATTTCTAGAGATGGCCATCCTGACTGCAGTACAGTTTCCAGTATTAATGTTTTGCCATCATGTTTTGTTTTGACAATAATGTGTTTGTTTCCGACACATTAAATTGAAAGGTTCCCAATAAAATTGAAACAATTTATCAATAATGTGATACACTTATTCTACTTTGGCTGTCTCCTCTGCCCACACCTCATGAAATGCAGTAGAGGTTTTGAGTGCGTCTTTTTTGCGCCTACTGTGGGAGTAATTTATTCCCCCTACGATGGAACTCGCAAAAGAAGATGTTGTTGACGAGATGGTACGCAAAAGCAGGATTGAAGCAGCGTGGTATTCATGACATCGAAATGTTGTACCAGAGCTACACCGTCAATTATGCAACTTCACAATCTGCCGGATATCAATAACCTTAAATGCTTTAAGAAGGTTGACGTTACATGCAATGCCGGGTTCAGCGTTCTGCTGAAGAAGCAGTAGGTCAACTTGTCTCGGGACTAATCTTACATTTTTTGTGAAGTAGATAAAGGCGACAGCCATTTGCCCTGCTGCCTATACACTTGAAATGACACGTATTTGCGAAACAAACGAGTCACGTATTTCCTTAACTAACACTTGAACATTCAGTAATACAAAATAGTTGTTACACATCGGCAAAAAAGAACGGGTTGGAAGTCGTTGCGAAAAGCAAATGCTAAGAAAGCCAATCTCGGAAAGAAATTCATGCATTTATAGTTTTCCACGATTGTTTACGACTAAAGAGGCAGTGAATGCAAATACAGAAAGAAAAAAATCATCGGTAATTAACGACCTTCTGAAAAGGGGGGCGTTTGCCATTACGTCAGCACAGCCCTTTTTGATAACCCAACGAACAAACCCTCCCTGCTAAACACAACCTACAAAGTCCATCAGCAGAAACCAGCTGGATAGCATGCGATAATTGCTGGCAAAATGCCACAGTTCTGCGGCGTGGTTATATCAAGCTTGGAAAACTCGTCCGGTTGCCCCTCCCCTTGAAGGTTATGCGAGACGCTACTGGAAGAGCGGGGGCCCCTGTTTAGGCTTCATCGCGGGTTTTTTGGTTGTTTCTTCCATTTCCATTCAACAATGCACTCCCAATTTCGTTATCGATCGCTGCTACTCCGCAGATCCGTCCCTGAGTTGTGCCTTTAACAGCGGTTATCAGTTTTTCATTCCCTTTGATTTCCCCCCCCCACAAGATTTCTCTACAGTCCATTGTCAGGTGTGCGTTGAGGAATCTACTACAGGTTGACGGGGGAGGGGTCACATTT
>KZ345577.1:18758-37677 GCA_002352805.1 Teladorsagia circumcincta
GTGGATATGGCGGCGGCGGTGGTGGAGGTGGACAGGTGAGTGAAGCAATATTATTTTGATTTTTCTACTCTTGTTTTGTTTCAAAGTCTAGGGTTGTTATCTCAGTGCATCACAAGGCTTTGCTTCAGGTCTGCGTGACTGGACCACCTGGTCCACCTGGACCTCCTGGAATGGATGGTACTCCAGGCAACGATGGTGCTCCTGGAAATGACGGCGCACCAGGTAGTGCTGGAGGAGGTGGCGAAGGAGGCGGAGGAGAGTTTTGTTTCGATTGTCCTCCTGGCCCTAGAGGAATGCCCGGACGACCAGGACCAAAGGTGAGTACCAGCACTTCCAGTGAAGACACCTGAGGGTGTAATAAAAACTAAACATTTGTAGGGCCCACCAGGACCACCTGGTTCAGCTGGAATGTCAGCCGCAGCAATGCAACCTGGCCCTCCTGGACCGCCAGGACCACCCGGACCACCAGGAATGGACGGAGAGCCTGGTGCACCTGGAAATCCCGGCAGACCTGGGACGCTTATACAAGGTGGAGGTGGAGGAGGAGGAGCAATGGGACCTCCTGGTCCCCCAGGGCCACCTGGACCACCAGGGACTCCAGGAGCACCAGGAGATGCTCCTCCGGGACCACCTGGCCCTCCAGGTGATCCTGGAATGCCTGGTGGGCCAGGCCAACCTGGATCACCTGGTGCTCCAGGTTCTGCAGGTGGTGCCGGCGAAGAGGGAGCATGTGGACATTGCCCGGTTCCAAGACTTGCACCGGGATATTAATATGGACTCTTATTCTCACGGTTCTTATGTAGCCTTTAGAGAAAAATTCTCAAGTTAGGTAGAATACCATCATAGAAATATCCTTGCCATTGTCTCCTCATTACTTTGTTGATGTAATCGTTAACATTTCATAACTGGAACGAACTTCATTTGGTTGTGACTATATAAGAAAACTTGGATAGGATGCCTCACAAATACCACTGCCGTAAACGACTATGTACTAGTACAACACTTTGTCGTAGTTGCTGAACATGTTGTTATAAAATTTTTCGGAATAAATTTGGCCAGAGTGTCTCGTAGCGCTCCGGTGCTGTCGGAATATAGAAAACAAAGACACAAAATGGTGACGTAAACGATGCCAGGAATTACCTGTTATCTTTTTTTTTTCGTTAGAGGCAATGAGTGCGATGTTTCCGTCTACAAAATATTCGCAGTGGCAGGAAAAGTGAAGTTCTATGAAGACCGTTGGCCTCGCATTCAGGGTGAATGACGATCGAATATCCCTTGACCACGGCTCTGTGGGAGAGTAGTGTCGAGAGTTAATGTACGCGCGGAGAGCACAGACGGCTCGCGGGTGGCGAGAGTGAAGTCCGCGCGGGAGAGCGTGAATGGACAGGCGAAAATCCTCGTCGAGCCGTTGCTGTTTCCTCGACCGACTCTCTTCCTGCTCGCATTGTGCTTCCATTCAGGATCACGGGAATATCTTACAGCAACATAGGCATTGTGGTGACTTGCGGAGCACACAGATTAACAAGTCAGCCATTTGCATTCTCTCAAAGCGGCTGTAGCCACCACACGGACCTGAGAAGGGTGTGAGGCTTGCTCACCGAGACTGGGCTCGATCTGGCACTTGATGATCGTATCGTATACTGTGAGTGCCCCTCTTTCCGCTGCAGCGCCCTCGTCTTTTTTAAGTCAGAATTATACTACGTTTTGAATCATCGCTGGTGTGTCTTGTTGTAAGCAGTTTCCTAAGGTAATGAATTCTTGGGTGTAGGACAGTCTACTTTTGAGCGATGCTTATTCTAGCGGACTCGAGGGAAATACCCGGATCGATTTCACATCAACGACAATGTGTTGCTTATGAAACACTGCTTGAATTCTGTTTGATGTACGTTCGCCCATATCATTATCTGAGCGTTTATTCGCAGGCCCACCTTTCACAAATCGTTGACAGATGGCTCCACCACACCCTGTGGTGAGTTTTTCGATTATCGTTTTGAAATAGTTCCAATTAGCTGCTAGACTTCTGTGCCTAAATTTAGAGGACTACATATCTCCTCTGAACGTGACTTAAAGCAATATCCCTAGAAGAAGTTAGCTCCAGGAAATATTATTGGATAGGATGGAGTTACCCACGTCTCCCCTCAGATGTGCCGTTTTCGTGGCTCGAATGAGTGCGACAACGGCCATACGTTCTCACAAAGCTGGCTTTAGGCAACTAGTCTCAGCTTTTGAACGAGTTGAGTTGGCTGCGTGTCCTTGCGCGCCTGCGTGGTCCTTGCATGATTGCATGTGAACTGCGCCGCGTACAAAGAAATGCTGCCTGTATTCTGACTGCTTTTACTTGCCTAACCTTGATTATCTTTCAACCATCAATTCTTTGATTGTATTGTGCATTCGCGATGCAGCTGCATTTTTTGCTGGCACGAGCCAGCGGTAATGCAAGCTAGTTCAGACAACTCGTCCAACTCGCCCGTCCCTTATTTCAAAGGGGTCTCTTGTTTAGTAGCTTCATCGGTGGTTCTCTTCGTTTCCTTTGTTATTTGCAATCAACTCGGCATTCACAGTTTCATTCTGGACCGGTACTACCTCACCAAGTCAATCTGGGGGTGTTGTTTTGCGACCAGCTATGCTTCGCAGCTAAGCTTACAGCACCTCATCGCATATTAAAGTAGATTAGAAAATTTAGGAAACTTTGAAAATTAAGAAGCGATCATTATTTTGTAGCGAGCCTAGTTTTGTGAGGCAGACATCCGACTTGACACTGCAAAAAGTCGTCGATCAAATTCTTTTGAAATGTGGTTTTAACTTTACTTGTTTTTTTTTTTTTGAAGTGCCTTCTGAGCGGAGCGCTTCACTCCAGTACGATCGTCCAAGACACAATAGCGCTCAAGAGTCTTCAGTGAAACGCTGTGTGATGGCAACGTTTTCTACTGAATCAAATTAGTTTAGATTTCAATATGTTTCGAGCTCAAACCTTTTACACCAAACCACCATATTCTTGTTGAAAAGTGAAGAAGTAGGAATAATGAGATCATTAGGTTGTTGCAACATGAATGTTGCTTCGACCCATTTACCATGGCAGTTCGCTTTGCCATTTGC
Organism: Teladorsagia circumcincta; assembly: GCA_002352805.1. NCBI lineage: Eukaryota > Metazoa > Nematoda > Chromadorea > Rhabditida > Trichostrongylidae > Teladorsagia > Teladorsagia circumcincta. Next base: position 21,855 of record KZ345577.1, read on the forward strand.
ATGCAAATGCCTGGTGATCATGCGCATGTTTCCGCGAAGTTTGGCTGAGATCCGACTCGACTGTTTCCTTCAAAGCATCTTCGTTTACTACTACAGGCTCTCTTCCTTGAAAGTTTCTTCTGCCCCGAACTCTGGAATCACGTGCTGTGATAGCGCTCGGAAACTACGCCCTCTGCAAAGGTTTTGCACGGGGGAGAGTACGCTCTCTGCAAAGCTTTTGCACGGGCCGCGATGATATTCAGCGACTGTTCTTCCTTGTTTCAAGTTAGAGAGCAGCATGCTTGCAGTCAAACGTTTTCGATCACTTATCTTCGACTGAAATTATTGGTAAAATTTAAATTTTAAATTTTAGTAAGGAAAGGGCGGCTCGAGGTAAAACGAATGTCATCCGACTGTATGAGATTTCCACTCCAGCAGGGATGCACTATTGCTAGAGATCCAGAAGTATTTTAAAAGGAGAAAAATGGAAACGAGCGACATCCACATGCAACAACCTGATATTTTTCTAAAATTTCCCATGATGACGAAATTCAAGTGAAAATCGATTGCGCAATAACTAACTCTGTGTAAATTCAATAATTTGTTGGTATTGATATCCTTCTAGAGTCAAGGGCGGAGGTGGTGTAGTGGCAAGTGGCATGCAGACCACGTGCGCAGTCCGGGAATCAAATCCTGGGTCGTGAGTCGCCCGGGCCAACCAAGCCTTCCATCCCTCCGGGGTCGGTTAATTGGTACCAGACTTGCCTGGGAAAATAAAAACCCTGATCTGCACATCGGCTAGCTCAATTCATTGTATAGGCCTAATCGCATTCAAGTTGCCACTGCCAGGGTACAAATGGAAGTACAATGCGTGCCGCATCACAAAAGGGTTTCATCAACAGCAAATCCTTCATCTCTCGCTTTATCTTTCTAGAGTCGCTGAAACGAATCAGTAACTGACGTTCCTGCCTAATGGGAACACCTCTTCAACTCCTCATCGAACGCGACAAGTTTTCCGTTTTGATCCTAGCTCTTTTTTCTGCTTAAGATTTTATCGCCTTTTCTTATAGTGCCTTGATCAAGCTTAGAATATGCGAATGACCAGCCCTTCCATCAAAGGCGCACCGTACTAGTGGAAACACTCTTCCACAGTTGACGGCGACGCTTCGAACGCTTCTGTTGTTAGAAGACGAAAACCAAGGTGGAGGGTGCCATAGGTGTGAATACGCAACTAGAAGAAGCTAGAACTAGAACCTAACTTTATTCGTCCACCTTCATCACTTCACTAATTCTGTGGAATCGTTCGGCTAAGAAGTGACAGGAAATCGAGTAGGTTTGCGCACTGGAGATTCCCTGCAGGGTCATCTGTTGCGACGAGAGCAAATTTAGGGTGTTTGGAGGCGACGGCAGCACGCACGCGTGGGATCCTAACATGAAAGGTATCAATTCGAAGTATGAACTGCCATTCTTGGAACAAAGCGTAGGCCGTTATGATTGCTCGTAAAAGAAGTGGGCCACTGCATAAGATTCGAGAAGTGAGAGTGCAGACGTGTCGGTAGATATAGGTGTTGTTTATCAACAAGAATGTCAACTGTACCGTTCTGACTTTGCCTTCTTACCACCCCCTGTGCTGCCCTCTTCAACACCAGTGCTATCTCCGCCGAACGGTTAGAGAGTCAGACACGAGATGACGCGAGTATCAATCGCACCAAGGGAAAGGCGAGGCTAAACACCGGAGGCATATCCTTTGATGCAAACTGCGTGTCGAGCACCCTTGAGGGTCTGCCTGCCCTACCACTTGGTAAGCTTCCCCTCCTTCTGCCTTCATTTTCATCGTGGTGTCCTCCTCTACGAAGCTTACGCGCGAGCAAAATGATAACTGATGCAGTATGACTCTAAGTTGAGTTCAAAACGAAATGATCTCAAAATCTCTCCCCGGAATCTGTAAAGCATAGAGAGAAGGTACACTTGAAGCCAGAACCGTACAAGAATCATTCGCCTTATATGAACCCGCTAGAGCCTTCCGCAAGAATTGAGCCGAAAGGTGCTGTGAGAGCAGCTGCCCTTTTTTGCTCAGGTGTGAGCCCAGAACTGGAACAATATACAAGTGTCATGAACCACGATGTGCAGGAGACTGTGGCTTCCGAACGGCGCTAGTTCGCTAGCAATAATTAGCAAAATTCTGAAAGTCCAAGCCACAAGAAAGGGGGGATAATTTTCGCTCAACTAATTATTTGAAAAATAGTCGTAGTAGCTCAGAACTTATAGACCTGCCTGATAGTCTTTTTTTGCAGTTCGAGATTTTTCTCAGTCAGGAGTACGTGGCAGCATGTCAATAGAGCTAACTAGATCCGTGGATATGAACAGGATAGGGCGATTGTTGCAGGTGTTCCGGGAAGGGTTATAAGTACCACCGCCAATGGGGTTTAGGGAAGATAGCTCATGCTAAATGGGATCGAATGTGGGGGTTGCGCTGTAGACGACTTTGGGAATTGTTGCCGTCAGCTTTTGTGCCTCGGGTAATGCGGCTTATTTCTTGAGGTCGACCCAAGGAGATTGGCACGTATGAGAAAGAGATGTGATTTGAATGAAATTTTACCGTAGTAGACGCTCACTATAAATGCCCACTCCGATCTGAGATCATTCCATTGTGATAGAAGGGCTACGTTCTATGTAAATGCATTTATTCATATTTGGCCAATGTTGAACATATGATTGAAACGTGCGGGGGCTTGGCACGCATTTATCATAATGTATTTATTCAGATGTGAAGCCTTTTATTTATAATACCACGAAATTTGCTTGCGGCATCGATGGGAGGGAAGGCTTTGTTTAGCGATACAGGTTTCAAGTTGGATACTCGGTCGAAGGTTTGAACCCCGTAGGGACTGAGGGGATCATAGGTGCTAATGCGGCGGAACAAAACAAACCAGCTGCAGAATTCTGGAATCGAGTTGAGAGTGCCACGAGTTGAAACCGTTTATATTGGTTAATCCAAAACAAGCAAGTTTATATGTTGCAAATGATAGGACTCAGCGTAAGAGATAATAATTAGTGGGATACGTTCTCTGTGGGGCTGTATCCAGCAGTCACTTGGGTCTGCAATCAAACTTCTCAGATAGACTTGCAGCAGAAACCTCCGAGATACGGACCGCAGGGGGAGCGTGCAACAGGTGCGTCCGGGAGTGGCACGTCGCGCGCGGCAACTTTCGCGGCGCCGTAATGCGGCACTTGCGATGGGCGCGGCGATTTTTGGCTTTGTCTATTGGAGCGACAGATTTGCTGCGGCTTTGCGTTAGGTTCCGTAGATTTCCGTCCGCCGCAGCATTCAACGATGATATCATCGGTGTTTTTTTGGAGTTATCCATGCATTCACTGAAGCAAGCAATGATTCAGAATTGAATTGAACTGCCTAACAACACAGGATGGCGCTCATGTCCTTAGGGGAGACATTCAAGTTAGTGAGTCAATTATTTTGCTTGGGACTAAGTATTGTGCAATGACAGGGATTCTGAATGGAAGCTGTGAGCAATATGTATTCCCCTTCGTGTTGCTGCCCTGTCCTTGGCTCAGTCCTGGTGTTACTGACCATCAGCCCTTCTGTGATGTCCCACCCCCCAAGGACATGAGCACCCACAGGATTGATCAAGTAATACAAACGACGAAGGAATAGTCAACGGTTCCCACACTGCCCTTCCCGTCAATACAATTCGTGCTCCAATGGCAGTTGACAAGCTGCCAGGTAGACCGCTTGCGTACGCGCCGCGCTGACCGTCAAGAAGCGACCCTTTGAAATTCAAATCGAATGACCATCAACTCGTCCACTGCAGTTGCGACGTCGCGGCCGCGACTTAAGCGCGAGTCTCCGGACGCACCTGTTGCTACGTACCCGGACCGCAGCTGTGTCAGTCGCATATGTTGCAGGCGTGCCCACTAGTCTATGAATGGATGGTTTGCGTCTGCATACAGTAACCCGCGTGGTGGTAGCCAACCACGGACGAGTGGGCGTGTCGGCAGTATATGCTGCTGACACTGCTGCGGCCCGTAACTCGGAGGTTTCTGCTGCAAGTTTACCTGAGTTAGCACAACGGCACTGCGGCATAAAATGATAAGTAGCTCCTGAACTCACCGATGACATGATTTCTTGAGATTTCCATACGTGAACTACTGGTTCTGCAGAGCTGTCTTGAATCCGAAAAACTCAACAATACATAACACTTACACGATGCTGCTGGTCATTTGTGCCTTGTGGTATGGTGATAAGTCTGCATTGCAGGCGCACCCGGCTGCGGCATACAAAATATACTCATCATACTTTTCACAGATCATCATGTCACCACAGCCACGGATCTCCTCAAAGTTGCTTATTATCGCTGAATGTTTCACATTAGTTACCACGGTATTCGCTGTTGTGTATTTGGTGTACAGTATTGATTGGATGAACCGCAGAGATATATGTGGGAGGACAGGAGAACTAATGTCATACATAACAGGTACGAGTTTGTCATCTTTTCCATGTTGCTATTTCGCCTCCTAAAATTAACTGGAAAAATTAACTGTGGTAATCATCCTCAAAAATTTTCTCCCCCAGCGGACTTTATAGATCTATATTTGGTTGAAAAAATGAGATGAAAGTTGAGAACGCTGTAAGAAAAGTCTTGGAGAAATTTTGGGATCGCACGCCACTGAGAAAACAGCCCTGGGCGACAGCAGCGAGTAGCCAATGATTGCATTTTTTGCTAAAAATTGCTTGGCTAAGTCCGACAATGACACAGTGCGTTTCTTATGAGGTTGTTGCATTTTAAATCTCGCTCAGATTTAGCTTCATCGCTCTCGCCTGCGTGTGAACCTCCAGAGGTACGTGAGCATTTATTCGCAAGCGAGAATCTAGATGTGTAAGGCTTTTCGTTGCACAAACCATGTAGTTTTTTTCACATGAATTTTTCTTTTGGACGATGACTGATCGAAATTCGTGAGTGTGCACATGGATGTTCAACGACATCTTGAAGAGCTGAATCCAGCTTACACGGTCATAGCAAGCATTTTCCAACAAAAAGCAACTTACATCAGCAAAGAGAGGCGACATCATAATTTCTTAGTAGTTGTTATCGTACTGGCGAGAATAAAAAATACTGCACTTTCGAAATAGCAGCAAGTGGCAACTGTATGGATAATATGCTGCTTCGAGAAGTGAGAAAAGCTGGAAACGCTTGTTTATTCTTTCTGTGCCAAACAGGTTTTGCACGTCGAATCTTTATTAAGCCCGACGTTTCGACTAACTCGTCGTTATCAAAGGCCTGAAAGCGTCTTGAAACATTCGAAATGTTGCCTATCCGCTCACTATGGGACCGCATATGACCAAGTGTTGCCCAAGCTAATGAATCAAGGAGTGGAAACCTGAGGAATGGGTCACTCACTTCAACTCCACCAGTGTCGCCGCTTCTGAATCAGCAGCTTCCCTTCAGTCCTCGCTAGAGACGGTAAAATAAATGAAACGACCAGTCGTGCCACTGCTTATAAAGAGTGTACGTGCAGTGCACGACGTTCTTTATAGAACGTATTTGTATTTATAGAACGTCATGCACTGCACGTACACTCTTTATAAGCAGTGCACGACTGGTCGTTTCATTTATTTTACCGTCTCTAGCGGGGACTGAAGGGAAGCTGCTGATTCAGAAGCACTGGTGGAGTTGAGGTGAGTGACCCATTTGTGAGAATTCCACTCCTTGATTCATGAGCTTGGGCAACACTTGGTCATATGCGGACCCATAGTGAGCGGATAGGTAACATTTCGAATGTTTCAAGACGCTTTCAGGCCCTTGATAACGACGAGTTAGTCGAAACGTAGGGCTTAATAAAGATTCCAACGTGCAAAACCTGTGTGGCACAGAAAGAATAAACAATTGTTCAAGACAAAATGCCCAGGTTTCAAGAAAGGCGGATTTGGAGAATATTGCTGGAAACGCTTTTTTTCTGAGTGACTAAAAGTGCCTAGAAATTCTGTCGTATCCACAAATTTCAGCAGTCGCCGCTGCCTTCAGCCTTGCGTTCATGCTTAGCACAATGATCGGCATATTGATTTTTCGTTACGACAACAAAGGGGACAGCTTGCAAAGAATTGTTCTTGCGTAAGTCAATTATTATGTGACGTTCGCTCAAAACACAGTGTGATATCAAATTTTTTCGTATGAAGTACGCATCCACCAGCTCCCATCCATCCTAACGTGTAAATGATTTCATCATGATTTTCCTTTGGTCTTAGCGGAACTCTTGAATTGAATTGAATTGATTTGTGATAGATCAAGTCTTTAAGATAGGCGAATCATGTAACTTAGTGAACTGGGAACATCATTAGCTCTAATGTGCCTTGCAACAGAAGGTAGGTTTCCTATCTCCACTTGGGAACGCTCCAGGTGTGAATCGTTTTCTCGGAACCGCTTGTTACATTTTGGGAATGCATGGAATACGAGAACCTGGCCCATTCGATCCGCACGCTTGATTTGCTGTACTGAAGCGCATCGAAGAATGAGAAGCACAAGTTTTTTCTTACATATATGGACGAGCCAAGGCATGAAGTTTGCTAAAACTGAATGAATAAATCGTAAATCGCAGTAGTCTGATATAGCAAAAATGTATTAGGTGCCGGATATCCCAATGTCGTTTTTCCCAGATCAGGAAGTTTCAGAGCCGATTACCGTGCCAGATCAATATCTCAGAAATTTTTTTTGCTGATTAGTATTGCGTTATAAGTTGCTTATTGTTTTCTATTGTTGGTTTTCAATCTAGCTTTCTCCTAACTTTTATACTTTGTTTGAAATCTCCCGTGCCCATTGTGCAAATTCGCATATGTGTAGCAAATGCCCTCACAGTCGGGCTGTGAGCTGCAAAATCCGCCAACCAAACCGACGTTGCTTTTGTTGGAGGGACTACTACCGTTTGGAATGCTCGTTGGGTTTTCACAGTTTTCTTAGAAGACAGTGGAATCTTTGAAAGGATGCGTGCAATTGTCGTCGAAAGGAGGCCCTAGTTAAGCCAGTCGAAAGAGGGCTGCACCAGACTTGTGCCGAAATGGTAAGATACTTTCACTGTGATGGGAGGATGATGCGCAAACATCCCCACGGATTTGATTCCGCAAGATATTCTGATAAATGTGCTCACCTGCTACTTTTGTGTGCACAAAAAGGGTGCATTTTTGACCCCCTGCAAAAAAGACTTCATAAAAAATTGTCCAGTTGGGCTGAGAAGTTCTAACTTTTCCATCATACAAAACAGACTTTACTCTAACTAATCGTATACTTCCCTTATCCATGCCTCTCTTTTTAGCAAGTGAGAGGGATGATTTGTCAGATGATCTCAAAACTGACCTGCCCCTCTTTCTTGTCTCAAAAAATTCCGAGCTCGAATTGAACGAGCTTTTCACTCATACTATTAATTGAGAAAATGTTAACGAATCATTTGACGTATATGTTGTTTAATTCCCCGGACTCTCAATCAAAATATTGCTGATCCGATACCCTTGTTGAAAGTACGACATTAGGATATCCGGTACCTAATATTATCATAACTACTAGTTGGCTAATTTGGAATGTCGTTTTTGACCAACAGTTGTTGATATTACAAAAACAAAAAAAACATCAATCTAGCATACATCCACTATATGTATTGTTCACTTTTTACCGCTTGCTACGAGAAATACATATTTATGCTCTCCACTCAACTCTTTCGGCTGCGTCCAGAAGAAGTTGGGTGCCCAAATTTTGACGCCATCACGATTATTCAATTTCTCCTGATATGGAATGCTGTAATGATATGAATAAGAGGTGATTACGGTGCCAAATCTAGGGTGTATGGAAGATGCAGCATATCCCAATAAAACTCCCTATTTTTTTTGCTGCGTCATTATTGTAACACCCCCTGCTTGCCAAGTGCTGAATTGCCGCTCCAAAATCCGTTTATTGCACCGATAAACTCTACGATTCGCCCGTGAACGACTATCGATAGTTGTAGCGGTGTCGCCAAGATCTTTGGGATTTCATATCGCGAACACTGTCATCCGATGACCTTCCTATCTCTTTCATTAGCCACAATTTTGAGAAACGTTGGAATAAATCCTCTTTTGGGCTTCTCTCCTTGTCCCCTCTTTTTCTTCTTTTATGATCGCCGAAGGAAAACACTTGAACTCTTACCTACAGCATGAGAACCACGGTTTCTGTAAGCCAGTGAAGTCATCTAAATAAATACTTTAGACCCGGGCATGATTGGTGCAACTTTCCCGTTCAGAAACTCAATGGCTCCGAGATAACGATTCCGTACGGAGGCACGAGGAGGGTTCGGTCACTCAATTCGTTGAGCTTTTGTGACCAAAGTTGTGCTATGTGTAGCTTCACGTTACCGTGACGGAGAATGTCAGAAGTTTTCCATGAGAAAAAATTTTGTTACGATTGAAATTCTCTCACCGTTCATTCTGCCAAAATTCGCAGCTGCCCCTCGGTTTCATTGTACGAAAGTTCAGCTGTATGCTGGACCTTTCCGGCTTCGAGCATGTTGTGATGGGTATGTTAAAATCGACCAAAATATGATGCTTGAGCACAAATGTAACTTAGTAATGCCAAATAACATATGTTTCCATTTTTTGTGCGAACAATCGACCAACTACAACATTGCAACGTGGAAGGTTCCAATAAGAAAGAGAAATAGAACTCTGTCTAAAAAAACAGTTGATTGACTAAAAAAGATTTTTTTCGACTAGCAAAAAGTTTTTTGCTAATTCGGAGACGACGACTCCGTCTATTTCCCGTTCGCGGCCATTTTCGAAACTTTTGAATAGCTATCTTGAAGAGTGTATGGAGCAAAGTATAGTGAGAAAAAATACACAGCTGCGCTTCCCGTGAGCGGCCTGCCGAAGGTATTCGACGGCGAGGTTAGCTCGGCTATGTTTCTTTAATGAATTCTATGCTGCTTGCCATTGCTTCTTCACTATTAGCTTAAACTGTGGATGATTCGTCACCGTCTTGCAAAGAGTCGTCAGAATGTTCCATATTATCGTCAGCTATTCTGGAAAAAAACCGAAAAAACAGAGCTTATACAGCGCGTGGACCATGAACAAGGTGATACGAAAAGAGAGTGTTATGATATTCAGCAGTGCCATGAGTGGAACTAAACAAGATATGTACGCAACCGTGAAAGAACTTGTTGAACTACTACGTGAGGTTGCTCCCGGAAGTACGGAGAAATAAGGGAAGAAAAAGTCCGACGTTTCATCTGGTTCCGGATCTAGTATTATAAACTGCTAAAGTTATAGGGTATGAGCAAATTTTGAACGAACTGTAATATTCCTGCAGATTCGAGTATTACCGTTTTAGAACTACAACGAGCTCTACAAATTCCTCTGACCTGCGGGTTGGAAAAAAATCGTACGTTTTTCATTTTCGAAATTCTAAACAAGGTATGACAAACGAGTGAGTGGAACAATCTGTTTGGGCTTGCGTGTTTTCGTTCTTGTTTTCCTCCAAAGGTCGATATCAAACAAATAGTATCTCCCAGGAGGGTAATTGCCAAATTGCGCGAGGAGACTAGAAATATAACTGCGTATTGAAAAACGCGTAAGCTCGCTGCCTTTTTCGATCTCGGATTACATAGAGTTATCCAGGCTACTATTAATCGCGAGGGAATATCAGTTTTCACGTACTTTTTATTCAAATGATACACGTTATTCAAGTGAATCACCTCTTCTAAGTCAGACGTACAGTCACATAGATCTGCTGTAGATACATAGTTGACGATCATGGTAGTCGCATTGCTAAACTGCTTAGGCATAGGTGTTTAGCACCTGATGCACTCAAACTTCGTTTCCAGTGAGGGCGATCTTTTTTAAAGGAGGGGGTTATACTAAGTGGACGTTGAGTCTGTATACTATCCCGGCTGCGCAAAGGTGCTTGTGGAAGTTACGTGAAAGAGAAGGGGCAAATTGATGCATCGCATGCGCACTCGATTGTCAAATTTATCGGCGTGAGAGACCTGCATTCGCTGAGTTGCGAGCACTGAACTCGCTCCCTGTTTTTGATCAACACCCTTGCTGACTTAAAATGAACTCTCTTCGGCGATCTTTCCAATATTTTTTGAATTCCTTTACAACCTCTTCTTTAAAGTTCCCTGGTCAGATGCGGGAGATTGTATTGTCATTGATGGTGGTGTACGGATGAGAATATACAGTTCCTTTGAAGGTTTTAAGAAATCCCATGCTTCATCATATTGCGAACATTCCAATATATGTGACCTATGTCATTCAAATGACGAGTATCCTCCGCTTAGCAGAGGGAAGCGTTGCACGCGACATAGAGTCTAGTAGACGGTATGGACTCAAAATATTACTCTAGCTCACTCTACTCAAGTTAGTTACTTAGACTCAAATTATTTATGAAAAGAAAGTGACCACTAGAATGAGAGGGTTGGATTTGTAATCTCTTATATAAATTGTTGCTGATGCGAACTAGGCGCTTTGGTAAGATAAGGGGGAGGGATCGTTCGATGGAATCTGTTTCGAAGAATATATTTTGCTGTTAATCTGTTGCGAGAAGAAGGATATGTTTTTTCGATTATATAAATATTGACAAATGGAATTGGAATCAGAATGTGAGAAGAGCCTGCCGTACGCGCAGTAATCGCGTAATTGTTTTACCGTACTCAATACGAGAGTAAGTACAAGGGTGGCCAAAAAAAAGAGACACTTTTCCCATGGCACACATCACCAAACTTTTCCTTCCCCATGGTGCCGCTGTTGACGGAAATTTTACGGCATAATATTCCATAGATGTCCCTCCATAAGCAGAAGCAAGTCCTCCTTCACTGTCCTCACCGTCTTCGGAATATGACGTCATCTGCCGTCGCCGTCAAGCTCAAAGATGTCTTCAGTAATCGCTCTATCTCCAAGCAGCGCCAAAATTAATTCAATCGAATAGCTGATGGATGTCTTCTTATAAGCTGTACCTACAACTATGCTAGACCCCCTCTGGCCAGCCCTTTCAAAAACCTCATGATGGTCCACGATCCGTGGAGGATCACGTTGAGCTCGAACCGTGCACAAGGTTTCCATGGTCGATTCTTCTGATGTCGTCGGTGAAGCAGGCTATCACGAAGTTCGGTGATATTTGAGGATGTGCTCTTCAATCTTCAATTGGGAGCATTCAGTTTGAATTCGGCAAAGTGTCATTAGTGCTGCTCCGAGCAAGAGGTGGAGTGTCTCTTTCTTTTGGCCACCCCTATATACAAATCCTGCGTTGCAAGAAGTTCTCCATTTGGGTATCAATGCAAAAAGCTGCCATCGAGAAGCAATGTTGCTTTCTGTCCGTTGACCTTCCATCAGTGCATTGCTACTGTTAGTTCGAATCTTTTATGCTACATTCCGCGATCCGCGATCCAGTTTATTTCGTTGTCGTGCCTCATCACTTGAAGGTACCAGTTCCTCAGTGTACACCAAACGCAGTGGAATTCAGCATAGGATGGTTAGCTTTTATATTCATATCAGGTTCGATGCTATGAGCATAAAGGTAAAGAGGTGTTGTTTGAGAGCTCGAGATGTGATAATGAATAACACGAAAAAAACGTTTTTTCGAAACTACGTCTTCTGAAAAGACCGGAATTCCACCCGGCTAAGGTTCTCAAAGGTGGTCCGAAGGTGACTCCAAATAGAGCTAAATTAATGACAAATTGAATACTGTGCCATTCAGTTAGCTTAAAAAAGCTCGAACACTGCACACGCTGTCTACAGGTGTGTAGTACTGCATGGTGCAAGATTTTAGGAGCTGTACAGTCGCACTACTTGCGTCGTTCTGCTTCACGGCCTCCACATTTTACATTTTGGTATTCTATAACGTTGATTGCAGAGCAGAAAAGAGGATAAGGGTGAGTACGCGTTGATGTCACTCTACCATTTCTAGTGTTGTAACATAGGGCAAAGATTGACACTAGCTACTCTCTACTGCTCCTCTTTTCGTCGTACGAGCTTAAGTATCGCTCAAGAAAAAAATTCGTACTAGGCCTGATCCCCAATCACGAATAGCGCTTCTAATCGGGTAACACAAACTTGATTGACGGAAGATGCTACTGTTCATTATGCTGTGAAGGAGGACATTCAATGAGAAAAGGTCTGTGCTGACGGGTCTTATGGAAGAGATGGCCTGCTAATAAGATTGTTAGAGCTGCCCAAGCGGCTTACGAAAAGCGAAGCACATTTTCATCACACTGTCGCCATTGTGTTATCGGTACTGGCGACAGCACTGAATAGGACGATTAGAGTGTGCAGTATGGGAGTACATTCCATTGTAAGGGGTTGCCAGGTGGCAGAAAACGAAATAGAGGTCCCTTGTGGCGCTATTAAAAACGCAGATGGGAATGGAGCTAAAACATGGCCAGAGCAGCTGTACACGGTGACTTTGTCGTGTCATCGGTTTCTTTCTTCCCATTGGGGAACTCTCTCTTCAGTGACGGTCATCAGGTCCGTCCGGCTATTGCGTTGATCTGTACCATTGCACTCGCCTTAAAACGCTGAGCTCAAAACTGCATTCGCTATCTGCTAAACGGTTCTTTGAACGGAGTTCGAAGGCAAGGAAGCGCAGCGGTAGTGCTACGGTCTCGAAGGCAAGAAGCGGTTTTTTGAGGAGCCTGCTCCTTTGTTTTTTCAATGTCAATGTGGGAAAAAGACATCTACATCCGAGAATTCACCAGAGATTGCCATTAGTTGTCAGTATGAAAAGTTTGTGAGCAGTTCCCAAAGCCTCTTGCCTTCGAAGCAGGGTACCGCTGCGCTTTCTTGCTTTATAACTCCGTTCAAGAAACGTTTAGCAGATGAGGAAGACAGTCTTGAGCTCAGCGTCTCGAGGCGAGTGTAATGGTATAGAGCTCATTACAAGTGTCCGGACCAGCCTGATGACCTTCCTTGGTCAGCCACTTTTAAGCCGTGAGGTCACCCAAGATCCACGGATACTATGAAGACCCGCATAATGGTATTTTAACAGTCTAGAGGAAGTTCCTTTCTAATACCGTTTTCACTGCGAGTTCCCTATTCCAGAATCATTCTCGACTAACACCAATTCATTGTGCTCATTGTCTTGAAGGCATCTCAGACAGAAAACTAATTGTCAATTCCACGTGCGTGATGCACGACTTATAGAAATGTAATATCTTTCAACATCGGGATAATGTTTCATTCCAGGAAGAGATCGTGTACGTATGGCTGACCAGCATCGTGTCCTTGGTCACTAACATCGTCTTTGTCTTATGCACACTATTCCTCCCTGATCGCGAAGAAGTTGACAGCTTGAGTCACAACGAGACATTTTTTCACGTCAACCCACCTCCTCCCTACACTTCTACGTGAACATTACACTGCTGTTTTTAATTTGAACACTAACAGCAAAACCGCGCTCTCATAATTAGGAGATGACGTTTTTCTCTTTCAATATTGACTGAATTGGGAAGAAGTTTGATCGAAATTTGGCCATAATTTCACAGACACACATTTCTCTGGGTAAGAACTCAATCCATGTTAAATTCATCGTAAAGGTCTACAACATATATAAGATGCAGCACCTTTTCGGTAGCCGAAGCCCAGCACTCCGGCTGCTGCGATTCAAGAAAGATGGAAATACCATTCCCGAGTTCTATGTAATTATTGGGTTTTTTCTACAACACCAGGTATTTTATCAAAGATTACCTTGCAAGGCACAAAACCAATTTAACAACTGGATGCGGTTGGGTTCGGTCAAGGAGCAAGGTAGAGCAGCATTTTCATTAGAGTTCGATGATTTTTTGGACAATTCAAGAACAGCGGATGCATGTCAAATGAATGAATGTGTTTGTGTGATTCCGACAGACAGCGTCGACCATCTTCTGCCGCTAAGAAGAATTAACCCGAGCATTCGTAGTGAATGCGGAAGCAAGCAACTCGGAATCGAGTATTTTCTGAGAATCACAATGATAACAGAGCAAAACCGTTCGCTCACATTTGTCACTTTTCGGTGTACTTATGGTCGTACTTCACAGTACAGCCGCTGGTGTCGTCGCGTATGGTTGGCATTGTGAACTCAGCTACTGCTCCCAGAGACTATACATATATTGGGAAGCTCCTTCACCTGGGGGAGAGGGAGGGGCTGTAAAGCACATCTAGGCGCTGTCTGGTCATTGAGTTTCGCAGTTCGCATTGAATCCATCTTGAGCCTACTTACGGTAGTCTGGACTGCTATGATGGTGATTGATGGTTTTTGGCTTGGCCCAGTATATCGTCGGTTATGCGCGATTAATATCATTAGGCTTCACTTTATAGACATTGACAGAGCGTCCTTTTCCTGGCAGTAGGGGGTTCTATAACGAGATTTACTTTGACTCAACTCTCCCTCCCCTAAAAGTAGCGCTGAAATCAACTTTGTAGTATGGGTTGTGTAATGATGGATTTCTCCAGCACAACGCAGGCTTTTGCAACAACCAATGTGAGATTGTAACCTTCGTAAAGACTCGCAGAGGATAATGAATCGCAAACAACTTCGCTCTCCTTATTGTTGGCTCACGCGTATGCGCAAATTATACAAATGCTGGAGTGAAGTTCAAGCTCTTGGTAAATACATTTGTATGAAGCCCTTCTGAAAGGCCTCATGGAAAATTTCGATCATAGTTTTCCTGCTATCAATGTATATTTTTTATCATTATCAGAATGCAGGGAAGTTCCGTATCCACAGCTCCCTCAAATCATTAGTTCAGAAATATTTGAGGGACTCCATCTCCATAGCCCCTGTTTCAACTTAAAATTACTGAGGTAAACTTATGGTCAGTTCGACTGACGCATGTATCTGAATAAATATTGTATGAGTGTTTTCTTCATGGCAACAAAAGGTTTTAGGCTTCGATCAGCAGGAACTGACTGCTCTTTAGTCTAGTTGTCCACCTGTCATAACTGCATACTAATGAACAAGTGAGGGTCCACTATTCGAACATAGTTTTCGGATGAGCATTATCAATGCAGAACTACGGTCGAATGACAACGACAAATAATTGAGCTCTGCTCGAACGCATAGTTTGCGAACACTTTGTTCTAAAGAAGGACGCATACATATTCCATCTACTATAAGCGGAAATCAAGTGATCTTGATTGGATGAGTGGTATCGAGATCGATGGAGAACGGCTGACTCATCTCTTTTTTGCTGGCGATTGCGTTATTTTTGCACATGATGGTTCGTTCATCATGACAAAGACAGCCATGTTAGGTTGAGGATTCTGTTAGGATCGAGAAAATGAGAGAAATCCCACATCTCCAAAAGCCACCACTTCCTTTATTTTTATCAAATCGGAAAAGGTCAATTACCATTGTTAACTGGAGCACATACTCTATCGAAATTTGCTGAAGTGCACTGACTCGTTCAATATTTCAAGGACGGCTTCGTTTGGGAATCGAGGGTGAAGCGCGAGAAATGAAAAGATTGCTTTTCTTCGTTTCACTATCATCAAGTAAACACCCGGGCATAGAGAGGGATGGGTTCATTTTGAAACGTCGCTTACTCGAGGTGAGTTCACCTTCTTCTCCCCCGTCCGCGTGAGCGGCGAGGCTAGTGCTGCGGACCCCTCCCCCCTTGAAATCGAAGTCCTGGGACGACCCCTCCTACTCTGATTCTCTTCTATAAACGGAGTGTAGCGGTAGTGAAGTGGTGAGTATCCGCGTCTGTCACATGCGAGACCCAGGTTCGATTCCCGACTGGAGAAAGTTTTTGCAATCTCATATAGTTGTCCATGCCAATGCGAATGTTTGAGAAGTTCATAGAAGTGCATCAAAACAGCCTGTATCGACCGACGGCTGAC
>KZ345577.1:81000-92796 GCA_002352805.1 Teladorsagia circumcincta
CTCGAGCATATTCTACCCCAGAATGGACCATGCCGTTTATAGTTTTCAGGAAGTGTAGTCTATAGAATAGAAACAAGACATCTTGAAAAAAGTCAGTCATCTGCAGAAAAAATACGTACAAAGATGCCGACGCGCATGCGCGCCAAAATGTCCCATGCGGTGCCAAAATTCTGACGCGCATGTGCGTCAGCCTGTCGTCAACGTGTTAATGAGTCGTGAAATCTGGCAGGCCCACTACAAGCAATTGTGGTAGGTAAAATATGCCGATCCTCTAGGAAAGCTCCTGGGTTACAGAACAAACGCGCAAATTCATCTGCACTATTTACAAGCGCCCTTTAAATCGTGTTCGTGACCTCCACCTATTCTCATCGAAAGGCATTTGATGTGAACGACATACTGTTACTGCGATTTCCCGCTCCTTCGATGTTCATTAGCTTCCTTCTCTTCTCCCATTTCAACACTCTCTCATTAACAATTCCTCTGAATAGCTTCAATTAACAATTTCCACTTCAAAATCCTCTAAAAAATACCCGGCAAGGTGCTTTCCATACTTCATACTGTCCCAGGTAAATTTAGCCGATCCCCTCATACAACTTGGGGCAACTGCTGCAGACCTAAAATTGCCGAAATTGCATGATTTTCCATGGACAATCCTACTCCAAAGCACGATTACCGTCCTAGAAAGAGTAGATCTGAAGTGATTTTGATTCAATTGAGTTTTGAGTTCAAGAATATTTATCTTAACAAAACTGAACGCACAAATACTCATCAATAGCACAAAGCACATAGAGACATAATTATGTCTGCCAAGTATACAACTACCACTTGTTTTATGTATAGACAACATCAGTTCACAACACTGTGAAGTCTTCGTTATATTAATAAAAATTACAAATAAATAGCAGCCATCACTAGCAGATATTGAATCCTTGTGGTACTAAGAGCATGCGAAATGGACCTATCTTACACTACTTTACCGGTAACTTTCAGCTACGGTATCTCACAATCATAAGTACATGTAAGTTTTGGATTTCTCAAATCGTCCTTCACTCTGTCGCACAACTAGGCATCGTTCCTGTAAAAAAAACTTTCAATTCTAGTCATCTTGAATTATTGTATTTTCCCCCAATCCATCTGATACAAATCGAAGCCCAATTACTTAGAATTATATGTCCTTACGCTGATTTCAGGGGTTGCTTGACTTCATCCAGGACGTACTCCTGCACTGGATCGGGAATATGAGCACCAATGAAAATGTGATAGCTCCACGCCGCTAGAGCAGCTCCGAAGAAAGGCGCGATAATCGGGATCCAGAAGTAGTAGTTGTGATATCTGAACAGAAAGTCAAACAATTCCTTCACTAACCCATCAAAGCAACGATTTTGGGCAGATGATCAAAGACTGCTCATGGTTAGCGGAAATTCGCGATTGGCAGCATTGAAAAGACAGTTCTGGACACGTCAGAGCAATCGTATTGGAAAATTTGAACAGAATTTAAAGCAACATTCCCTGATCGAATTCGAAGGGTTAAGTGGTCGGTAATGGACTTATCGGTGGTTAGGTAAAGTACCAAAATCAAATATTCCCTGTGTTCCAAAACGACCATAGCCTTCCGTAGCCAATCACGCGCTCTCCTCGACGGTAAATGGGTAGCGCTAATCGGTAAGTCAACATAATTGGTAAGCACACTTTTATCCCAGAACACAGCTTCAAGGCTACAGTTCCTGCTGGGACTGTAGCCTTGAAGCTGTGTTCTGGGATAAAAGTGTGCGTAAGAGCGCTTGATGAGTGAGCTGCGGATGAAGTGAAATTGGAGAGCAGAGCAAGAGAAATCATCGGAAACGATGAAGTTAAGAGCTTAAACTTCCACAAGGTCGAATGTGGTACAACAGAGAGACAGCTCGACCAGGAAAGACAAAACACTCGAGATCTCTACATCAATCGCTGTGGGTGGGGAGCGTTGCAACAGGGGTTGATGGTTGCAGGCCCGTAAGGATCAGGCAATTTTGGGGACGAAGCTGGCATGATCAGTGTACGAACCCTACATTTTCCCTCGGGTATCCTCCCTACTAGTCGAGCTTATCCTGCCTTTTGAATTTAATCACAAGTAAATGTGTTGAATGCTATCATTTTCCGAAATCAAATTTCACTATGAAGCAAGTATTTGTCCTACTAACCAGTCACAGCTGCAACCTTATTGCAACGTTTTCGGAAATCACTGGAAGCGGGAATCTTCTTGAAAGCGCTGCACTGAGGTATTGAGATGACAGGCACTTTTGGCCGAATTCGCATAGAGGAAATCGTTATTAACGACTTTCTATGGTACACTGAGGTGGCCAAGAAGAGAGACACTTCGCCCATGACTCAGATCAGCAAGCCTTGACTCGCAGAGGCTGCCGTGGTCCATGGAAGAGTTTCTCCAAAATATTCCTCAAATGTCCCTTCATACGCAGAAGCAAGCCCCTGTTCACTGTCCTGACCATCTTCAGAATATGACGTCATCTGCCATCACCGTCTCAACGAGGCCTATCATAATTGCTCGCCTGAAGCTGCTACATAATCTCTTCAATCGCTTAGCTATTGGATAGCTTCTAAAGAGAGTTGCTGAGATTTCGAGATCAGGGTTTCAAATAACGTCGTTATGGTCCTTGATCCATCGAGGACCACGCTAGACTCGAACCGTACACAATATTCCCAAGGCGAATTCTTCCGAAGTCGAAAACTATTATGACTTTTGCTGATGGATTGGAATGTGCTCTCCAAACGTGAATGGGAGCATACGGTCAGAATTTAGCAGTGTTATTTTTGCCTTTTTGAACGTGAGATGAAGTGTCTCCTTTTTGGCCACCCCTGAATTTTTTAGGGATGTATTATAGAATATCTTCCTTCACATATCACCGAAATACCTTGGTTTATTATTGGTGTGTACATATGGAAAGGTGGCGGTGCATTTCAGGAATCCAAAAATGATCACAATTGATCAGATAATGGCAACGTGAATGTGTAGAACAAAATGAGGATTTCTAAGTATAAGGAAATCTAATGGGCAATGATCAGATCGCAGTCGAATCGACTGCAAGCCATCACTTACAAATATGCATTACGGATATTCATAAAATTTGTATAATTCAGTGAGCAGTATCACAGATTTGAACTCACGTGAACACTTCTGAGCCGTAAATGAAGTAGGCAAACAATCGCGGTCCGAGATCACGTGCAGGATTGATAGGGTATCCGAGATTCATTCCCATGCAGGTGCCTGAATCTTGCCAATCAATTCCATATTACATTCTTATGTAATTACAAAGTCGGTAGTAAAAGAGAAGTTCTAGAATATTAAGACAACATGGGCGAAAGGTTTGGTCTGACGCAAAAACCGTTACTATAATATCTCTCGAACGGAGATCCCGCGGCCTTGCGCGCGCCTCACTTATATGAATAGGTGAGGCTTTTGGCACTGATCTGTTATTTTCGAAGGTCATGTTGGTATGCTGACGAGGAATGCTCAACTGGTCAGTCCGGCCGTTTGTAATGAGGTGTAGCCCGATGCACGCGTCTTGCGACGCTGAGCTCAAATCTGCTTTCCATTTTTGCGGAATGATTCCCTGAAGGGAGCTACAAGGGAGTTTCCTTCACTGTGGCTCTAACTCTGTGGCGCCCTCACGCCCCCCTCTACGCATAAGGCGGGCTACGTAGTGTAGTGGGTAGTAGTCTTGCTTCAGATGGATGAGATCTCCGAGCGAGAGGTGAAGAGGCCCGCTAGAAGAGCCCCTACGGCTTATCTTACACAAACAGAAGGGATGTAGAGGGCGCCACAGTGAGGGAAAATTCTTCGTAACTTCCTTCAGGGAGTCGTTCCGCAAAAACGGAGACCAGATCTGAACTCAGCGTCGCAAGATGCGTGCAATGTACTACATCTCGTTGCAAACGGCCGGACTGATCAGTTGAGCATTCCTTGTGAGGTTGAATGCTCGCTTAAGCTCCTCTCTGGAAAAACGTGTGCCGACAATTTCAACCCGCAGGGCTGAAGTGCTTGAAAAGGTTTTGGGAAACTCGAATCGGTGTTTGGTTTATGAACCATGCGTGCTGTAACAGCCCCCACAGCGAAAGAAGACTTTGCTCCAAGCGAATCTACATATAAAGGAGCTAAGAGCTTCGATGTTGTGGCTCGATCCAGGCGGCTTTGTGCCAAGCACGTTTTCGTTGAAACATAGGATTAATGCTGAGGGCGAACTAATATCGACGTTATAATGATAATTTAATTCTGTCCATAATAAGGGCTGAAAAGCTAGTTAGTGACAAGTGGTGCTGCTTACTACGCGCACGGTAGGGAGTTCAAATCCTGCATCGCGCCGCCCAGGACAACAGAACCTCCCATTCCTCCTTGCTCTGTTATCACCAGACTTGTCTAGTGTGGTATAACTATTAGCTTGAATTGTACATTAGTTGGCCCTTACATATCATTGTGTAATAATCATTTAATTGCTACCAGGGTGAATAACGGTCGAGGAAATCCTCGACACGGGGGTCGTACTTGTCAGGGTGGGTCATGGAGGGGTGGGTCGTATTTGTGAAAGTAGGCAGGTCAGTGGCATTGTGGTGCAAATAGGAGGAAGAGCGTGTATCGCAGCAGAAAGCGATGATGTGCGAGAAAATATCATATAAAATATTCTTTCTGCTCGCTCTTAATACCTCAATGACAATGACACTGTTGTAAGGGAAGGTGCCTCAAAAACGACAATGGTGAAGGTGAGCCGCAGGCAAATGAAGCGATTTGTCGGTTATAGGAGGTACAGATGTGTTTACTACAATATGGATTCTGTCAAAACGTTATCATCATATAACGCCTTTCAATCGAGGGTACCGCTTTGAGTGATGGTCGGATGCATGGCGTATGCCGAGACGAAAGCGGCTATGTCGATTGTGTTTTTCATGTTGCTTAGGCTGAGAGGTTGTATTCTAGATACAGTTCGAGTGTTGCCCACGAAATATTCTGCAACAGTGAGGAAGGAAGCAACTTTTTGAGCGGTCAAGGATCGTCCTCGATAGAACCTCGATGCAAATTTCTCCTCAGTTAAAAGACTTGAAAAAAAGCTAGACAGACTATCAGGAAGTGCAATCCTTCCGTTTTCCGCAACTGTCCTCACTTTTTTTCAGGCTCAAGAAACTAGAGAGATATTGCCTTTTGAGTGGCAAAAACTCGCATGAAAATGTCACCGTCCTCGACGCCGACTAGACAAAAATTGAGAGACCTTATCTCTTTGCATGGAAGGCTTTCAGAGCCATTTCAATGCTGCCTGGCAGTAGCCGGCCTAGCTCTATCTCACCCGAACGAGCGCTCATCAAAAGGTCCGAAAACTGGGGAATGGAACCTTTTCATAGAAGGTGTACATTCCGGTGGTTTTGAGAGGGGCATCAGCAAATCTGACCCAGAGACAAACCGGGCAGCAGCTGTCGCGCAATCGGCCGTTGGTCGATACAGGCTGTGGTAATGCTCTTTTATGAACTTCTCAAACATTCGCACTGGCATGGACAACTCTGTGAGATTGCAAAAACTCTCTCCGGTCGGGAATGGAATATCGGGTCTTGCATGTGGTAGACGCGGATTCTCACCACTATACTACCGACACTGCCACACACTACTTTCATGGAAGAGAATCTATATTAGAGGGGTCGTGCCAAGACCTCGATTCTAGGGGGAGGATCGTACTTCTGCAAATATGTCCTTGACACGTTTTTCACCCTGATTGCTACTACGATCCTGAATGAAAGTAGGATGCGTGGCGCATCCCAAGATGAAGCGATCTTTGTCGGTCCTTTGTTATTTACCCCTTATCATCACAATATCAGTTAAAGACTGAGTCAGGACTGAGTTGGCGAGTTATTTTGTTTGAAAATTAGGCAAGAGGTGCAGTCGAGAACACTAATATGAGAAGAAGCAAAAGACACCATAGAAAACCCTTCAATTTCCCTCGAGAGGCCGGGCGTGGTATGGCAGAGAGACAGTGTGCTGCGAGGAGAGAGAAAAGGCGAAATAGTACGATGTACGCGAGAGGACGCAGAGATTTGGTATGCCATGCTGACGTGCTGCCGGCGGCCGGCAGCACACAAGGCAAGGCCTTAGCACTATTGCCTCGCACTTTTCAGTCGCGACAGTGTCACAGCTCCCGCGCTTGGGACCTCTTTTTCTCACTCTGGGAGGGACTGGCTCTTGGAACCTATTCCCGATTTATGGCTTTAAACGAGCATCATAATCAATGACCATTCTGTCCAATCATGATTTCGCAACTCACCAATCATCACAAGGACGAAGCCAAAGAGGAAAGGGTGAGCAGCTGCAGGTATACCGTTTCGGCGGTCGATAATCACAACAACAAAGAACAGGAGTAGTCCGGTACCGGCCACCTAAAACAAGGTAATATAAGTGTGGAAGTGCAAAGCCAATTTTGCAGAGACTTTCGCTAACACTCTAGGATACAAATTAGTACGATACGGTAATGCTACCAACTCCGAATATCATAAGATACTAATATGAGTGTTGATTTTGAATAAATTGCTATGCATAGTATATCCCCGGTAATCAGGATCTTCGTCTCCTTTCCGCTTAGATGTGCTCCTCGTCTAGGACCGATATTACGAGGGTTGGCCGAGTATGGGCGATCTCTCTTGTCAAGAAAGAAGTTCGCTTTTCTCGATCACCTCTCGCGCTCTCTTCGATACGGACCTACACCTTCCCAGGCGATATCCTACTAGTGAGGCTAGTCCCGGGGTTCCTCCAAATTGAAACAAGTTGACAGATTCGTTTGGATGTCTGCGCCATTACTTCTTCTTTGGCCAAGCTCTCCTTATTTTCAAATTACAGATATCGCCATTGTGTGATGGATTCCTCATAAATCCCAAAAAGCTCAAATAAGGGACGTTTTCTAATAGAAGCTTTTCCTCTACGGTTCTATCTTTTCATATATTGTTATACATCGTTTGGAACTGGATCAGCTGCACTACGAGCACACCGGAACTCTTCCAATGTATGTCGGAAAACGTGCTTCCCTTCAATTTTATTTCTAATTCTCAAGTTTATCATTCATCTGTTCCTAACGATATAACGTACAAAAATGGTACAAACTAAGACCACTTTTTTTAGCTATTACAGAGCAGAATGTTCATTTTGCCTTGCCGAAGAATTATGGGATTCCTCATAAATCTCAAAAAGCTCGAAACGAAGGGAAAATGGAAGCATTTCGAGCATTCCGTGAATGTTCTAGAAAGGTCGGATTTTAACAACTTATTCATGATGATATCAGCTGAATATTAAGCACCTTATTGAAGTTAGAGTTAAGGAATCGGCTCTAGATTTTTTTTCGTCGAAATTTGAGGAACTCAGCTGGAGAACTGACCTGGTCAAAGAAGCAGGTAAGATTGCTGAGGTGAGCGGCTGGAAATGAGCAGAAACAGGCTGCTGTTGCTCTGGGACCAACAATCGTGCGGAGGGCCCCGGCATACTTCACAAACTGATCTGTACAAAGAAGCTGATTTAAATCTAGAAAGGATCGTCATTCCACAAAAATTAGGAATTTAAGAAAAGCATGAATAACCAAATGACAACCAGTAAGAGACTTCAATTAAACTTCATGTACATATGTGCATACTGC
Organism: Teladorsagia circumcincta; assembly: GCA_002352805.1. Classification (NCBI taxonomy): domain Eukaryota; kingdom Metazoa; phylum Nematoda; class Chromadorea; order Rhabditida; family Trichostrongylidae; genus Teladorsagia; species Teladorsagia circumcincta. The sequence continues at coordinate 88,650 of KZ345577.1, forward strand.
ATTTCGGAGAAAGTCAAATTCTCACCATAATAAATTCCGAACGCGCCAATAGCACCGAAGAACGCTCCGATAGTTTGGACAAGGCAGTAAACTAGAAAGTCCCTCAAGCTGAGCCGTCCAAGAGTGAACATGGCGAATGAGACTGCAGGATTGAAGTGACCTCCTAAATTGATCATTATTCCACATAACTTCTCGTAACTTCTTGTTACTCCTCAGCCGGCTGACTTCATTAGGTATCAAGTAGGGCTCTTCCTACCCGCACAAGAGAGCACGGTGTAGAAAAAGACTGCTCTTTCGAGTTTTGGCAGAAACGGAACAGGGTCATTACTCAGAAAGATTTAGAACAGCTTTTCAAATAAGAAACATGTTTGAAATTTTTGAGAGCGTTTGCAATTTCAGCCGTAAATTCTTTGAACCATTAAATACTGATCGAAATCATTTATTCATTCGATTTATCATCGTGAATTTGAAAGACAGTACTGAAGACACTGCTGAGAAAAGATAAACTACATACCAGAAGTTTTGCTGCAAGCGTAGACACAGAACGCAATCGCCAGACCCCAACCAATGTTAATTTGTATCCAAGTATTGAGTTTCTCGCCAGATAGTATGAACTGCATGACGATGCTCAAACCGATGAACTGAAATAGTAAAATTGAGCAAGTTCACAGCGGGTCATGCGATATCGAATTTTATATTGTCCTGTTTCCTTCTTACTTCACCCACAACATCACCCCGTTACCCTGCATCTGCATATCCTAAAGCAACACCTCCAGCAAAAGTCAACTCGGAGAATTATTCATTGGGTGGAATAGAGTAGCGCACGTGTAGCACGGATGTGCCGTCGCGGCTCGAAAGTGCGCAACAACATGGTCTTACAAAGCTGGTTTTTAGCCCAGCCCTGGCCTTTGAACGAATTACGTTGGCTGCGTGTCCTTTCGCTTGCGTGGTCCTTGCGCGATTGCGTGCGAGCTGCGTCGCGTCGAAGGAATGCTATCTTTATTTTGGTCGTCTTTACTTACCTAAGCCGTTTAATTATATTGAAGAACGGGCTACTTTTGAGAACGGATAGAATTTATCTCCCAAGGCGGTACCCAGTCAACAGTTTGTTTCATTATATGGCAATACCTTCAACGAATCTCCTGAGCAGCTTTTCAAAACACACAGAATTTGCATCAGAGGATTATGACATGAGGCCTTTCGAGCGGTAAGAGGGTGAAGTGCACGGGTCAGCGGACGATTCGCAGTGTGTACTGCACTTATGAATTTCGCGTCAAGTTAGACACAATGTACTGTAACACGTTCCACATCACATAGCACGCATTGCAACTCGTCCGCTAATCCCGCGCGTCCGACGTTCTGTCGGGTACCTCCTTCTCGCACGATATACTTCTCGTGTATGAGTCTGATCCCACCACGGCGTCAAATGTCTATCAGAGTGTGCTTTGTAATCTCACCGTTCGCCCAAAGATCCCTTCTTTCAGTGTTTCTTTTCAGTTTCATTCACTAAACCCTGCACTGCCTTACTTTTCAGGTGCAATAGTTCCACCTATGCAATTATGTAATGTGCTTTCAAGGGCAAGGCAATCAGCCAGTAGTGAAGGTTGGAACAGCAGTTAGGCGCTACCACGTCGTAACTCGCAGTGCGGAGTGCGAACCAGGATGAATAACGGTCGAGGAATTCCACGACGCTGGCTCTCTGCTGTGTGAGAGAAGGTCGAGAGTCATCGCGAAGAGCACGGACGGCTCGCGGGGGCAGTGAATATACATGCGGGAGAATGTAAATGAATAGGCGAAGTCCCTCGACAAGCCGTTGAAAAATCCTCGACCGATTTTCACCCTGGCGAGTTACGAAGTGAGGGAAAAGTGAACATGTGATCGAAATGTTTCAGCAATATGAAAACTGAGAAAATTCACTGCTCACCAATAGCAGAGCGGTACCGAAGAATTCAGAAAGCGCATTCCGCAGTAAAGGATTACGAATGTGTATCTTCTTCCGAAGCCGTTCCTCTGGCAATAGCTCTGTCATGGCAGCAGGAATAGAAGGCTCACCTGAAAGCTGTGGGTATTCAAACTTAAATATCAACATCAAAAATATTAAAACAAAAAGACATAGGCGATCGGCTCAATTATCAGGACCAAAGACAAAAGTGACCTGTGGCAGGATCAAGCACGGCAACGAAGAAGTGTTCCTGAACTTTCAGTGTAACTCCCTTTCTCTATGTAGCTGAAGCAAACCCCTGTCGACCCCTAACCCCTTTCTTCATGTAGCTTGAAACAAACCCCTTCCTTCCCCAGAGGAGTCTAGTCCCGGCCTCGTAGAGTTATAGGATTTTTTCGTGAACATCGGGCTTATGGAGACGCTCGACTGACTCCACTCAGAGTGCGATATTCTTCGAGAATCGAATTTGCCGTGATGCAATAACAAATGAAAGTGCTCTATCGCAAGATACTGGGGCGTGCTCTAATAGTAAGACAAAGAATAGGAGGGGACAGGAACTTTGGGGAGCATGAGAATTGCTTGGGCACCCTGAAGGTCTGTCCTAGTTTTCCTAAGGCTTGTCTCAATTCTAACAAAAAGGAAAAGTTTTGTCTAGATTTGAATGCATTACCATCGGATCCCCCTCCCTCCTCCCCCCATCTTGCGATGCAAAGGCTACCTTGTTATGGGAAAGCATGATGAGAGGAGCATCCCTCCACTTCATTGCAAACGGATCTTGGTGGCCATGTTCGTTTGCAAAAACTGTGCAGGAAATAATGAGCTGTCAGTTTCACATGTAATTCAGCTATGCTCTGCGTAAAAATGCAGTCAGTAGAAGAAGGTAAAATTTTGTCAAGTAATGACAGCCTTGACAAAATTCTTCATAAAAAGGGTTAAATTTCCAGCGAGTATCAATCGCAATGACTTATGTTGACGCAAAAGATCAGGCCGACTGATACCGACGTAATCTATAGATCAAATAGAAATTTATTGGAGTTTTAAACAAGTATACAGAGGCTCGGAAATTCAGAGGAGAAGGGTCAACACACAAATACAGAAATAATAAACGACATAATGTTCCAAGAACATCAGCTATGGTCTTGTGATTGGATCAGTAGGCCCTGATTTACGAATTTATGAAGCAATTTGCCGTATTTCAGCAAAAATCCACGTGAATGAAATAATCAAAAAGACTCAAAATAGCATTTGGTCGAGGTGTCGCAATTCTCTGGAAGACACACAGGTTGTAAGGATTCTGCAAATGAAATCTCCTTTGATGGGTCTCGCAAGCAATTCGAACGGCAGAAATAGGGGCTACCTTGAGAACGAGAGAATCCCGAAATCATCCATCAGTGAGACATCATTCGGAGAGAAACATTTGGCACATTCGCGATGATATGGTTTATAGGCCAAACGTCAGCAACGTAAACAGCGCTGTACAAATCACCTACAGCGCAGGAGGAAGTACAAGAATCATAGTTGCTGATAATCCGAGCTTTGCTATTCCTTGTCACTGTCCCTATCGTACCATTTCACGTATCATTATATCATCAAATCAACGGATTTTTCTTCGAATGTTGCAAAATATTTGTAAGTAGGACCAAAAATTCGAAATTTCGCGGCAAGACTTTTTTTTGCTCTAATCAGTGCAGAATTTTCCTAAGGACCTTTTGAGCTGCCAACTAAACATGCTCATTACAAATACTTTCAAGGTCTTATGAACTGAAATTACTTGAAACTTCTGCCTCGCGTCTTTGAGCTGGATTATAGTGCTGGAGTAAGCTCGAGCATACATGCTATTCCTTAGGTTTGCTACCGATGGATTTCCACTCTTTCAGGTCACACAGTGAAGTTGGCGTGATTTCCAACTTTTCATGTTGTTGGCAGGAATTCAACTTAATTTTCTGAATTAAACGTTGAACGAAACCAAAAAAGGCGTTCAACTTGGGAACCGAAGTATCTTTCGCTGCCGAAAAGTGGCTAAATTTCATGAATTTCATAGACTATACTTTCCTTTGAAGATTGATAAAGATATCAATGCGTCGATAAAATATAATATTGGGATCGGTTTCTTTGCTTCATTAGCAAGACTTTTGCTTCCACTTAATACCATTCCTGATCATTTTCGGATCAAAGTGCTCACCAAATACCAAAAATTTCAGAACG
>KZ345578.1:30550-62201 GCA_002352805.1 Teladorsagia circumcincta
CCCAACTGACTTCCGTAATCTAATACCTGAAATGAGGTTCCCAGTTGACAGATCGCTTCACAAAATTCACTGCATCATTTCCAAGAAGGCAGAAGTTCGACTCGTCGGTGAGAACAATTTCGTACCTCTCGCCTTCCGTCCATGTTCATCGCTTGTGGGCGGAAGCCAGTTGGGCCATCCTGCTCTAAAAGTCCAACAACGGCTCCTTGTTGGGCCATCCTCCATAATATTCGATAGGTCCTATCGGACGTAGAGCAGTACTTCCGCTTGCGATCGACTGAGAGAAGAACCCGAAAAAGTCGGTTTTTGGAAGGTGGTGACGGGGGACGGGACGGGCCGACCAGACTTCAGAGTCTTAAAAAAAGGCCAATTTCTTTGTAAGTTTGTTTTAATAGCTGGGCCATTTTCTTCATGATTGCTCGACTCTGAAGACCCTAAAAAATTCCGATGATAGCGATTTTGTAGAGGATGAACTAATGAGAAACAGATTTTCTACATACTTCGGACTGTGGGATCTAGAGAAACCTGTGAAATAAAGGTGAGACTTTCCTTTCACGTGAATTCGTTTTACCATTACGTAATACTTGATATTCTCACCAAAATTAACAAATACGTTCAAATACTGAAGAGAAAAAATAATAATAACGAGGGAAACAGAAAGTTCCCAAACTTTTGCGCCAATTCTTCAAAACAATCGTATTTTTCAATTATGGTTTGGATTTTCGGAAAATCGGGTTACGCGTCGTGTTTTGCTCCTAATTTTGTATGCTGTTATTTTTATGCTATACGTAAATTTGACACAAATTCGTTGTCTATTGGCTTCGCTAGATCAAAAATAAAAAAGTTTCCAAACTTTTGACCGCTACTGTATGTCTCTATTTTGCAACCCTTCTAGCCATCGCTTTGACCGAAACATGAACCTGACATGCAGGCTCGGTGGTACTCCACAGCAGATAAATGAGCTAATAGTGTCTGTGAGTCAATCCTTGACGTGTTAGCAACCCAGGGTCAACTCAAAACAATTTGGCAAAGACCCAAGCCATCGAAACAAGTAGGTTTACGTGCACATGACAGTGTAACGGAGCATGCCATTTATGGCGAAGCAGCATAGCACTGCGGAGAAGGACAGCAAAAAAGGAGAAACCTCACCTAAAATGACTCGTGTTATAGCTAACCGACGTGTGCAATCGACTGTTGGGTTAGTAACCAGTACAAAAAAGCAAAAAAAGAAAAAAGCCAGTGCAACGAAACAATCTAAAACAGGACTACAGAAAACCCGCATTAGAAACGAGGAAGCAGCAACTAGGACAAGGGTTAGAATACCAGAAATCAGAGATACCAAGCAAGTTCATGGAGTCTAATTTCAACAATGTTTTTTTGAAGAGTAGGACACTGTCCATCCGTAAAAGCTCCAGAGACAACTTATACAACCATACTGATGTCCTGTAGAAGAATGAACTTCTGCAAATGTTTTTAGAGAAGTGAGCGTGATGCAGAGATCTGGAACGAATATTTTAGGACTCGCTCTTCTTATAGAGGAAGGTTTAAATTTGCCAGATTTTAGAAGGAATGAGACGAGACTTACCTTTGAGAATCCTGAAAGCTAAAACTAAGTCTGCGAAAGTGCGTCTGTATAGAAGGCTTCTCGAAGCAAGCCCCCATAGGCTTATGCTGTAAGGTGGCATAGACCCAGGGTAACCTGGATCTGGAAGCACACGATAATATACAAGCTTTATGAAGGTCATCTGCAATTTTTCAATGCTGACAATTAGTTTCCTGGATTGTGGGCTCTAAACCGGACTGGAGTACTCAATAGGAAGAAAATAAGCCTTACACAGCCGGAATAGGATAGTCGAGTCAGACTTCCTGACTATCCTAAACAAGCTGTTAAGGCACCGAAAGGCTCTAGACAACATGCCTTTAATGAGACTTTCCCTTTTTATCAATCTCGATACAATTACACCTAGGTCACGAGCCTGGCTGGCCATAGTAGATGGGGGTAAATCCATAACAAAATCAGGCACTCTCCTACCCAAAGTGAGCACACAAGTTTTTGCAAAGTTGAGCTTGAGACCCCATTCATTTTACCATGAAGGCATACGCAACAGAACCTCATTCATCGAAGCTACCATATCAATGAGCTGGTCACGATCAAAACTATTAAAGGCTTCAACGTTATCAGCAAAAGCATAAACTTCATCGTCGTGGTCGAGTATAGGCGCCGCTGGGAGATCCCTTGTGTACATCAGAGAAAAAGAAGCGGCGATAGAACACCACCTTGGCGTACACCAGAGGGACAGCATTTCCTCTGTGAAATGGTTCCATGAACGTTCACAACAAAGCTGCGATCAGAAAGGTAGGACTTGAGCTAGCTAAATAAAGCTCCTCTTATGCCGAGACTGTGTAACTGACTGAAGAGCCTCTCATGATTGGCTGTAGCAAATGCCTTACTTAGGTCAAAATAAATGATACCAACATTTTGAGTTGAGTTAAGGGCAGATAGCCACATGTGGGTACACTAGAGAAGTTGCAGGCATGTTGATTAATTTTTAATGAAGCCAAACTGCTCACGAGGAGTGAGGTCATGTTTTTCGAGCCAGCCTAGCAAGCATGATTTCAAAATTCTCTCCACAACTTTACACGGTGTTGATGTAATACTAATAGGCCTTAATTCTTCGGGCGTTGAGGCGGAGGGCTTCATAGGAATCGCTGTGACCACAGATTGTTCCCAAGGAGTAGGCACTTCTCCCGTCATGAGAGAAATATTGAAAATATGACACAGAGGGACTGCGAGTTTCATGGCAAACGTTTTATGAGAAATAGCTGGAACCTTATCCGTGAGCAGTGAGCAGGAACTTTTGATTTCACGCAAATACTTGTAAACGAGGTTGAGGTCAATGATATGAGGGAGGCATTCAGAATTGACTAGAATGAGAGTACTACTACATGTTGTCTCTGAGGATGAAACACACTGGCGAAATAGTCCGCCAAAACATTGGCTTTCTCAGAAGCAGTGCTGAATATGGTAGGGATTGTGGTGTAGGACTAAGAGTATAGAAAATGAATCGGATTTCAAAGGGATGGAGGTCAGAAACCTTAGAAGGTAAATGGTACACTAGGAGTTTTGATACAGATCAAGGCTCTCCCTGTGTCTGAACACTATTAACCCATTGCGTACCGCGGCGTTTTTTGGCTGGCTGGCGCGTGTGGCCGGCGTTTTTTGGCTGGCTGGCGCGTGTGGCCGGCGCCGCTTTGGAGCCCTGCCGCGTGTTGCGCGACCCATATAAATCTATAATTTGTGTCATGAACATCTGGCGAAAAATCGATAAGTTTGATAAAAATGAAGAGTTTCCATTGTTTTTTATGCCCGAAGTTATCACACAGCCGCAATTTCACTTCTGCTACAATTTGGCAAGAAAATCGGGAGGGTACGACTAGAGTTCTTGACAATAAAATCCAGTAGTCCAAGATTTCCTCCATATTGCGCAGTCCCACGCATGTACCTTATTCTCCGGATTCAGATCTTTATTACCTTACGATCAGAGCACGAGAAAATGTCGAAAACCCTTCAAAAACACGTGCTTCACCATGGGCGGCCCGCCATCCATATGAATCTATGAACCCGTGCTTCACCATGGACCGCCATACGGAAGCAAATCAGCGTGCTGCACCATGTATAGCACGCGGTACGCAATGAGTTAGAAGCCGAAAAAGCAAAGGTCGGGCTCAATATGGGGTATTATTGCGATCGAAACTGGATATAGAGGTGCGAAATGGAACGATAGTGAAGAAAAAACGAAAAGGAACCGTCGCAAATGGAACCCTGCTCCTACTATAAGAGGCTGGCTCGAGAGGGATCACGTCCAAACGAGTTTTTTCCGAACATCCAGTCGCTCCATATTTTGATACGGCAATCAGCCTAGCTGATTTCACACGTATGCCAACCACGCACCATTTCCGGAGGTGGGCGGGCATGGCACCGCTGTGTGAGGATAGCGAGCACGCATGCCCTGGAGCTTCATTACCACGCCGTTTCGGTGAGTGTCGCAACGACTCTGTGGGTGCGTAAGCGTGCACCGAGGTCATGAAAGGGACCTTCCTACCTTTGCCTTGAATAGGTAAGTACTGTTCAGCCTATTCATGCAAAACACCAGTTACAATGCTGGTAAGCTAAATGTCACACTGTGAAATCATACTATGTGGGATATCTCATACTGCTACTCTTGTGAGCCATGCTACACTGAAGTATTATAAAGTCTGCTTATAATTACTGATATCTTGAAAATGTTTCAAATGGGCAAATAAGAAAATTTTGTGGTAGCACCCACATTTGGGTTCCATTGTTCCACGCGGCAGACAGAGGCACCCACCGGTGTATGCCAGTCTGTCTGCCGCGTGGGACAATGTTAAAATACATGTTCTTGTTGACATTAGCATTCTCAAATGTAAAGGTGATTACTGTCAAGCATTACAATGTAGAAATAACATCATATTAATCGGACAATCTTTAGTTGTTCGCCGGACACTAATGATGTTGTGGTGGTGCAAAATTCAGAAGAAGTTCAAGTAGAAAACTGTTTGAAGTAAGTTGCTTGACTGACATGCATGCCCAGATCCTAGGCTTTCACTTCCTTCCATGCAAAAATTCATGATATTACTGCCATAAAGTGTTGCAAATTAAGGATAATTAGATGCAAGCCTGGAACGGGATATACATTATGCGAACCCGATTCGATTAAAGTGCATCTACCATATGGAAATCGACTTCTGACTGCCACAGCATCAACAAAAACTGACTCCGGCAAAATAAATGTATCTTTGAATTACGCCTCATTTTTCACATATGTTAGATCATTTACCGTTCCAGGTCGAAAAAGGGGAGATTGTGTTCACGCATGATCCGGGCTGTCGAATGCAATTCAAGCAAATTCAACATTTGCAACACAGGTGGCAGCGATTTTTCTGCTTATATTTCTTGATAGGCATCGTAAACGAGACTGATGAATAGTCTCAGGTATAGCAATCTTCAACATTTGTGCACAACAGTGTGACGAGTATTTTAAGAGTGTCGTAGCAGAGCACAGTCTGAAGGAAGAGTCCCTCTGCATTTCTACAATTTCAATGTGTGTGATCCTGCAGATCCATTATTAGATTACCAGAGAATTTTCTTGACATTTTGAAATTATTAAGTGTTCCGCAAACTTCCACAACTTTCCTTGAGTAGAACTGATTAAAAAGTTCCTTCAGTACTACTGAGCAGTTTACTTGAAGGCGCTAGCGAGATACGAGGACATCCTGCAGGACTGATACACATAAGCCCCGCTAGGGGAAGGAACAATGAGGAAAATGAACTTTCCTCACGCACCCAAGAGTTTCTCCTGTCATGCCCGAGGTTAAGCCTCGTTCACGAAGAAGGAAACTTACACGGTTTTGAATGCGTTGTTACCGCAATGCCCCGGTGATAACGCCCATTTTGAGTTTTGAATGGAAAGTTCTTCAAATGGTCCTATGCTGCTCCTCTCGACGGTTCCAATGATGACGAGGTGTCCGGAAAAAGTGACATTGCAGTGAGCCCTAAGACTCCACCGCGTCAAACCTATGGTTAATTTGCTGCATTGGGACTTTTCTGTTGCCGAAAATGCCCACTGTGGACGTCCTATCGAAGTTGAAACTGCTCCCCCTCCGCCCCGACGGGAGCGGATCATGGCCAACCGATGTGCAGCCTCTAAGAGTGATCGGGTCAGCACAGTGTCGTCACCTCTCAACTGTTAAGGATGAACCAAAATAGGTGTTCAAATCCCTCAAGGGTTCTCCTCCGTTCTCCTCGCTTCAGCTGCAACTCTGAGTCGTCATGTACATGAATCTTTTCGACTGCTGCTGAATGAAGAAGCGCATCGATAATACGGTCACGAAGGACGAGAAGTATGTGATCTACGAATATTACAGCAGCAAGAACCAGTGGCTGGCAATCGGACAAACGCGAGTTATGACGCCGAGTGCCGTGAGAACGTTCTTGCGTGGTAGCCAAACGCACGCAGAGTTATCCAATTGTAGCTTTCAGATAGAAGGGAGAGCACGTCGTGCCCATCGTAAGCACCAGAATATATCCGGGGCTACGTCGAAGGGCCAAAGGAAAAATACCTTGAAACTCTCAAATTTTTTTGCAACCTATGAGTGGCATCGCGCTCCGTTATTACATGAACCAATCATGTAGAGGGATCCTTCAAGTAACAGCTCCAGATGTGGTCGTGTCGAACAATCTATTACGTTGTTGGATAAAGTACACAGCGAGTATCACAGATGTGCTGCTGTCGTGGCTCCAAAGGGGCGACAATGGCGCTAGGACCTCAGAAAATTAATGATGTCGAATGTGAGCTGATGGTCGAGACACCTCGCACACAATCCATGACACGTAACTTGGATTACGCATTGCCGCTGTTCCAAATACACGCGGGTCAGTGGAACTGTGAAGCAAGCAATTTTAAACACTTCGTCTAACACTCCCTCTCTCTCGTCCTCATTTCGAGGAGCAAGAGAGGGAGTTATCGTTTAGTGGTTTCATTAGCTGCTTGCTTGGTTTACATCTTCATTTTCAGTCAACTCTCCAAATCACCCCACTAACTGTAACTGCTTCAACTGTTGTGTAAACCGTTAACATGATGTGTCGCCTTATTGGTGTGAAAGTTGTGTGGGTGCCTTATCTATCCGCCAAATTATGCGTGAAGGCAGGCAGCGATAAACCATCCACTACCAAAATTTAATAGCTCGCGCATATTGCACTCAATGTCTCGTGATGGCATGATTGTATAACACCCCCAACAGCTACATAATCTCACTCCCCAGAATACAATTTCAAGAACTCAACATGATGCTGTAGGCAAGTGCAAGGCGGAGGGTGGTAGGAAAGGCTGATACGGGAGACAGGGGAGAGGGAAAGTCGCCATCAACAAACCGGAGGTTGGAATGAGTTGAGATTTCATAGCTCTCGCAGATACGAGACATTCTCAAACCTATGAGAGGGCAGAAGCTTGAGAAAATGAAAGTTGCTCACGCACCATGAAACATCTCCTCCCTCTCAAGGCTTGGGATCGCTTTCAACAAAAAGGAAACTTCCAACGCGGTTTCAAGTGCATTGCCACAGCAATGCCCTCGTACCACTTGTCTAGTGGCCGTTGGAAGTGAACAATGAACCTCTCCCGAGCAATGGTTGAACGTTTGAAGAAGTTCGCAAGCATTCAGAGTAGCTATTTCAGCAGGTTCCTAAAAATTCTATGCTAATGGTGTGACGATGCGCTAGCCCTAGACGAGCACATGTGAAGAGACGCTGACCAAAAAACACCTTGAAACGTTGCTAGAACGGAGAGATCACCGACGAAGAAGGCGGGGCGTACCACTTATGTCGTGACACCCACTTGCCAGTCGTGGAGAGCGCGTGATTGGCTGCGGAGGCATTCGTGGTTGTTTTGGAACCACGAGGGCCATTTGAATTCGGTCCTTTAAGCAACCACTGTGTTGCCTTGCGGCTGCACCAATAATAAAGCAGTGTGATTTACTGGATGTGTTGAACCTCTGAACACAACTTCGCTGACGGTTGAAGTAATAGTGTTCAGGAATGTACTTGCCAGCAATTGCAATTATTTACTGCGGGCAAGTTCAGACAACTCGTCCACCCCATCCCCCCATTCACTTCCGAGCCAAGGAGGGGAGCCCTTTTTTGAGACGTCGTCGGCCTTTTTCTTTCCTTTGTATTGATCATCAGTCACCTACAATTTCGTTACTGATCGCTCAACTCCTCGAATTCAATCTGAGACTGCTGCTTCGAGATGAAAAAGATGGAAATTTGAAGATTGCAACTGCTATCAGGACAAATATTGAATGCGGGAACTCGTTCTCCCTTCAGAATCTTCGTGCTGTAGAGTGGAAGAAATTTGATGTACAAGCACTCCTGGACGTTCTGAATACTCGAGCTCAGACAGGGACAAAGTGTGCTCATGCACCAAATTCCGGACTTTACAACAAAACAGAGCATTTGGTCGAGAAGTTGATATTCCGCGAAGAGGAATTCTCTGGGTTTATAGTCTTCGAGCCCACGATACTTGTGAATTCCTCACCTAATCCAAATGGATTTCATGAACGGTGAACCCACAAGTAGGTCCTTTCCAAAACCCAACAAAACCCTGGTACTCCGAAGAAGGCGCCGCAAAAAAATTGGAGTCACCCTGACGCGCCTTACCTGCATGCCACCATGTACACCTCACCTGTTCTTCTGGAAGCCTGTGATGTGAATACGGTAGCTGATGAATTTCCCACCCAAGAGACTTCTTCGCATCGAAGCGGAAGGGGTTCGCACATTGCAACGCGTCACTGAGACGTCTGGCGTTGAGAATTTTGATCAAATCCCACCAAAACGATCAGTGTCGGCCCACAGCTCGATACCTTATCTAAGTCGCAATGTGGATCTGCTACGCTCTCTCTACTCGGACTTCTTTCACCCTTTCCGTGACTCATACTATTTCTCATCTCCGAGTCTGCCTCTTCGACTTCTTCGCAACCTTGAAAAAGGGAGCTCGTTTCTCTTTTTTTTCCCGAACTTCTTTCCATTTCTCTCCTCTTGTAATCCTCCTATCTCTACTTTTATATTAGTAGGATCAACTCTCCAATTCAATCCTGATTATTGTTATTGCCTTCAAAATAATGTGTTCGACGACACCACATTTTGAGTACTATAAATATCCGACCATGTAAAATTGATTGATAAAAGGATTTTTGTGAGAGAAAAATAATGCAACCGTCTCAGTCACCAATTTTGGCCTTGACCGCATACGAATTTCTGCCGAATTAATTTCTAGCTACGCGTATTTTTTTCGTGGCATTATTGAAGTATATTATGGGATTTTAATGCACCAGACACTATCAAAATGACAGCGGGACAATAGATGTTGAATACCTACATGGGAGCAAAGTAAAAACCACTGAAATTAAAAATTCTTTGAATCGCACTTGAAATATTGATTTTAGGTATCAAAACAAGAACAAGGCGATGAGGGAAATATTGAAAAAGTTCCCAGGATTTTACCTACAGCCTGCCTTGTACCATAAAAGGGTAAGTAACAGTGGTAAGGGTAGCGAGTGTGACTGCTCGATGTTTGGCCTCATACTAGGCTACAGGTGGTCTCCAGCCGATATCCCAGAGTGGTGAATGATGGATGAAAGTTGAGGGGTGTGCTGCTTCAGCTCGCTCTTGGTGAGACGGATGCGATTTTCTGCCCGCCTCACCCCGCGTCCGTGAACTTTGTGTGAAAAACTAAAAACATAAGCAGCACCAAGTGATTTTAGCAATCCATAAGACATTAATTGTTCTGATATTGAAAATAAGCAGAAAAATCAAGACGAGCGGTTGGTAGGCGACTACGAGCTGACGAGAGACGACTACGAGCGACCTAAATTATTTACAGACGATTCGAAAATGTGGTGACTCCAACCCAGCACACTTCATCTCTGAAAGACGACAATCGCCACAAATCAAATCTTTTGGGTAGAGAAGATTTGTAATGGAGCCCTAGCACATGGCCATGGTAAGATGGCGAAGAGGCTAGAAGCTTCTTCGCGCCTCGTACATGACGCCGGCACGTAAAGCGTGGCCAAGCTGGAAATCCTCGACGAAAGGGTTGGGGTGTGTAGCTTAAGTCGGAAGGGGCATGTCGTACATTATGGGACCGGCAGTGAACAGAGCATCGATAGCCTGTCTGCAAATGGATATGAATCGTGATTCGCGCGGATGCTGCTGGATTTGGAGGCACAGGGCGCGTCCTTGAATGGGTCAGTCCGGAGTTATGTGCTGCGAGTGGTGCTTTTTGCAGAAACTTGATCTGTGGTTGTTCTTTCAAGTGATTTGATAATTGATTCCTACCGTTTGATTGTGACTGATTTCTACTGTTGTATTAGCACCCATGGAGCACAAATCCATATGAGTTCGCCGCAGCAGAAGGAGGACAGTGTGAAGGTCGGAGGGGGGGGTGTTGTGCGGAAAGGACCACCAATGAAGCTGAGGTCCCAAAATCAGTGTTGAGGTGACACACCTCAATGTCATTATTGTGCTGCTGTTTCCAACTGTCTCAGCTGCCTTCTTTGCATATCATCTTCGCCCCAGTAAACGCAGAAAAATGCATTCAGCGGGACTAATTCGGTAGTAGCACTTGGAAGAAAAGTGTGTCTGAAAAAATAGGCTTGCAAAAGGCGACACACTAACTTCCGATTGTATGTTGTAATTCTAGAGACACCGATAAAGGAAACACGGATAGAGCATCTGTCGTTGATCAACCCCCTCTCCGAATGCGGCACGCATTCTATTTCCATTTGTACATTTATAGTGGCAATTATTAGGTTGTTGCGAAAGTCTTTGCGCATTTTCTTTTTCATCTTGAAAAATCTTTGGGGATCATTCTGAAACATTCATTGTAAGAAGTGTGTAAACGGTGGTCCATGCTCTCTAAAGAGCATTTCTGCCGTGGCATTTCACCGCGGTTACAGCTGAGAAAATCGTCTTTCACCGATAGTATGTTTGACTGCTCCAGCTTTTGTTAACCCAGAAAGTGTATGGACGGAGGCGACGCGGTGAGAAACCCAGTTGTTGCAATGGAACTTCTAGTTGTCTTCCACACCATTGCATTTATTTGTCTGCCGAAGCCGAATAGTTGAGAAAAAATAACAAATGTGGTCGTCCTGCTATACTGAATGGCGAGCGTATTCTGAAGCTGTAAGGAAAGAACCCTCCGTGCAATGCATGGGAACTGGCAGTGCATTCCTCGCTTATCAGAGCGCACTAGCGCTGCCTCAATACCGCCTTGAAAAGAAGAGGAATTATGGCGAAACAATATTTTGCGATATGACTGACCACAGGTTATTGAGACGATGAAATTTTGAGTGGACATTTTGATTTATCGCCTGCGTCGCATTTGATCTGACAACTTTGTTGCTGGTAACAGGAAGTGGAGTCTTCATGTTGACCATACACGAGAGCATCACTGGCCCGGACTTGTAGAACCAAAGATTGGAACGCCGATTCCAGCACTGCAACCTGGGAGGCAACTTCCAGGACTGGTGGAGCTGCAAACGCTTTGCTTACCATGAGCTGCTGCCAACGAGCTCCACTTGTGTTGGTGACCAATAATGTTGCCAAGTGGTTGGGCTCGCCGGTACTACTCTTGGAAAACATGGAAAAGTTTGCTTTATCTTCTCAGTGCTAATCCTCGAAATACGAAGAAGGTCCATCAAAAGTCTCCAAGCTTTTTATGGAAGGTTCTAAGCCGCCCGAAATATTCAGCAAACCTGTAGCCGTCAGACTACCATCAGCCTCTGTTGCTGTCTAACCAACCAAGACAGAGGTGGTCCGATGACCCGAACCTACTCAGAGTGGACTTAGTCAGGTTTTCGGCCCCAAAAGCTCAGTATTTCCAAACAACCTATGTAGTCATCAATTGTTGGCTGCATCAAAGAAGAAAAATGGATTGGAAAAAATGTTGCCAAATGCGCAAAGAATTTCGCGACAACCTAATAGAATGCGATTTGGCCTAATTGTAAGTATGCTTCGGGGAGGGCGGAAGTGGTGTGGTGGCAAGTGGCACGCTTACCACGCGCGCGGTCTGACGATCAAATCCTGGGTCGTGCATCGTTCATACCAACCAAGCCTTAGATCCCTGCGGGATCGGTTAATTGGTACCAAACTTGTCTGAGGGGAATAAAAAGACTGACCTCTACATCGGCTGGTTTACGCAAGTCACTGTCAAGGCCGTATCGCATCCAAATTGCTACTGCGAATGTACAAATCAAAGTAGAATGTGTGCAGCATCCCAGAAGGGGGATGATCTATTCCTTTAAAGACACTGATAATAACGATAATACCAAGCGCTATTTTTGACAATGGAAAAGAATAGCAGTAATTTTCAGGAGATTTATTAGCACTGAGAACAGTTCCTTTCAGCTCAAAGCAACACCCCCGGGAGGAACCATCTTGAAGAATCATCCCTAGGGTGAGATAGCGTGGCCCACGTGTAGCACAGATGTGCCGTTGTCGCGTCTCGAAAGTGCGCGACAACGGCACTAAGGTCTCACAAAGCTGGCCGCTGGCCGCTGGTTCTGGCCGCTGGACGAGTTGATTGGCGCACTGTTTCGTGTTCATGTCACGTCATACCATGCAACGGCTAATTCTAGTACGCCCGGGTTTGTAGTATGTATGGTCGTCAGACGCTATGAATATCTCAACCATCGGTGGCATTACTTTAGATAGGCTCGGTCCATAGATCGCGCTTAACGCGATTTCACGAGTCAGCGGGGTTGACGAAATTGCGTCACGTTTCAAGGAATCTCAGCGTGTCGACTGTAGGGTGGTTAACATATCGCATCGACCATCCATGGGAAAGTTGATTCGAACTATGTGAAGGGTTTACAACAAAAACAATATTCTCCCAGAATGCAATAGAAACACGACTACACAAGATCATAACAACGAAATTTTTGGTTCTACTTTACTTTCAAAACTTTACTCGAAAACTGCACAGTAGACCGCCGGAGAGATAGTGCACATGCGCATACTGCAAAATTCGAACCTACAAATTAAGACTATAGCAACAGGTAACTAAATAGAAGAACACAGGTAATGTGTTACACCGGCAGGAATTAGTGTTGACGGCGAGAAGCCTGCAATTGCAGGCGTGCACGCAAGCTCATACAGCTCGTCCGGCCCCGACTACCTCTTATTCCAGGAAAATTCTTGTTTGCAGGTTTCCGACCGTTTCCTTCGCTTTTTCTTCCGTTCGCAGTCGCTCAGCATCCACAATTTCAGTACCGACCGCTGCGACCACACTACTTTACCCTAGGGGTGTTGCTTTGAATGAATAACAAGTGGCTCAATTCTAAAACTTTTAGGAACTATATCGATCGGGTAGAACAGTTACCCTTGGTTCAATATTTCGCGATGGAGTTGACACAACAGGAAACGAAAAAAAATGTAACACAGCGTGGGTGCATTTGCCTACTGTATTGAGTACGAAAAATGTGAAACTTTCTCGAAAGTCAACACGTCCGTTTAGCCGCTATGAATCGAACAAACAATCCTCAAAAATATGAGGAGTGATACCGTTTAAATAGCTTTTTTTTACAGTTACTTAATGTCTTATTGCACGCCTCTGCAGAACGGTAGGAAATCACCCCAAGTTTCTCATCCAGCTTCTTTCACCCATCCCTTTATGTGTACACATAAGGTGAAGTGGCTTCGGAACAATCAGATATTGGTTTATTTATAGGGTGCGGCATGACACATTTGTGACTTGCAACTGTCGCCTACATTTGGGTCTGCTCTATGATGTGATGTGCCTCAACACATGGCGACCAAGCAATTTTTCAGCATCCCCAAAAATTGCGTCCCAACGCTGGAACGCTTGTACACGGTGTATATACTAAAACAATGAGATTTCAGTGCGGGAACTGATGAAGCTTCGTTTGACTCAAACAAATGCTCAGTGGCAAAGCAAGCAAAGCTCCTCGCCCAGCCATGGAACTTCAGAAGGCCTTCGAAAAATTCAAATTTTCACTATGAAATATGTAAACGAGGTTAAACAAAAATCTCTCCTTGCCAAAAGTTGTACCATTCCCCTGAAGATTTGCAAACAATGAGGCAGCTTTATGTATCAAAAAAGAGCAATCCTGACCTGCTGACCTTCAAGAAGCTCTATCAAGGCTTGCTTCTGCAAAACACTGTGACTGATGTTCAAAGAACATCGTCATCATAAGTACTACAAAGTACTTATGACTGGGAGAGCACCGCTAAACACTAAGAATCTGCGGTCGACTACCTGTTTGACTCTCTAGCGATCTTCCTTGTGAAGAACTTAGAATTTTTATTGACATGATCTCAATGCTGGCACCTCTTTCTTAGATGTAAACCCATGGAATTTCAACGCGAAAGCAGCGACTACCTCACCTTGCATAGACAGAGTTTTGTAGGCAATGCTGGTTCATTTTTGGATGGGCAAACACATGAGGGAAACGATAAAAAATTAAAAATGAAAAATAGTCAAGTGCACTACTCATGTGCAACCTACACTGGTTTAAAAAATTCAACGATGAAGTGGATCAAATAGCATAACCTATCAATAATTCGACGGAATTGGATGAAGCTGTGGGAGCACGATGCAAAAGGTGTTGCAGTTGTGCAGAACAAAGCAGAATCCACATAACACGCGCACCGCTTCAATCTGGAGCGAAAAGGGACTGGCCACGCAGAACGAGGGGTTAGAAAGAACAGAACAAGGGAGAGTGTATTGACAAGAGAGAAGTTAGTGTGGAATGTGGTAGTGTTTTTATCTATCTCAAAACGTGGTGAGTATTTTTGCAAAACATTCGGGCATTAATTTGAAGAAAGAGCATTTTGATACGTGAGAGGCTAACACTGCTCGGCAAATCACGGGAACTTTTCCACGATGGCATTCGTTACGCTTGTTTGCATAGAGCGACAGACCTCGGCTTTGGTTGAGCTTTTAAGTCCTGGCTACGAGGTAGCTATTAGCTGTCCTGCGTGTTATTGCCACGGGAGACTCACCATTCATCTCCATTCGTGTTTACATAGGGAAAGTTCCATCCATGCGGCAGCTGGTCAGACGTGCTGCGTGTGCCCGAGGTTTTCATCAAGGCTTTATTCTGCTGTAGTCGTTTCCATTCAAGTGACGAGCGTGGTGCATCGCTTTCGTCCAGGTGTCCGCAACTAATCACTGGTAGTACCGTCTTTGTGCACTTCCAATCCATGATGCAAGGGATCCTCTCAAGAGTGAACGAAGGCTCAATATGAGGTCGATTTCCACAGCTCGTATCGTCTTTGCGATTGCGACAGAAGTCCGAGCTCAGTGTTCGATCAGCAGCAGAGGCTGAATCAGGCACAGCGCTGGTCTTCCCTACTGTCCTCCTTGCAACAGCCTCCTTTCGGAAACTGTGATGCATGATCGTTAGTTATTGTCATTGTTAGTTACGCCGATGCGGGTTTGACCTTCTAAGACCTGGCTGACGGCCTAGATGCTTTGTTGAACATTCTAACATATTTCGCCATGACATTGATTTAGCATTTGAATTTGAACCAAAATCGGACAGGATATGGGACCATTCCATATACCCCTTGGAGATCAACTGAGGCTCGAAAAGATCAAACTCACGATTTTGACGTCTCAAAAATGCAACGTCTATATTATGGTTAGTGAAACAGCGGTCCATTCCTCGACACCACGGAAGGAGCCGGAATCAAATGCGCAAAGCAAACAGCATTGTCACACCTCTATACATGTAGCTAAATCACCGTCTGGTACACCTAGGCTTACAAGTATGCAATCAAATGAATTCCTATAAGAAACGATAAATTTTTCTCCAACACGTTGACAACAGTGAGCGTCTGAGGTTGCGCGTCTCACCCTTGCCATCCTTTTTCTAGCGCATGCGCGGCTGCTTCCAGATTTGTTTGTTTCCATGCTGTGGATTACAACATAACATGACTGTTAACGACAAGGCTCACGGTATGAATAAATATGCACCACTTAAGGAGTTTTTGATCGCAGCGGAGTTTGTAGCTCGCTCTATTCCTAGCTTTCGTCCTATTCTCACGAACATGTCAATGAAAAAGAGATGTAGAAGTAACTAGAAAGTGAAAAGAAACATTGTGTTCCACTTGCACAACCACACAAAAGTCACTTTTGGCATCCACCACACAGAAAATGACCAAAATTCCCTTTTTCATTACCATTGCACGTTTTTTTGATCGAAATTCCGCCACCATATCTTCGACTACCTTGTGCGCATAGGATACCGGTGAAATGTCCTTGTAACAGTGTTGCTTTGCAAAGTTATCATACAAAATTTAATACATTAATGTTGATACAAGTGCGAGGTGCGGCGGCCGGGTTCGCAAAATCGGCCTGTCCCACGTGGCCGAAAAAATCAAAACGCGTGCTGTCGTCAATGTGTTAGTGCCCCTATAATTCGAGAGCATATGGTGAACTTCTCGGGGAAGGACGATCATATATGACAACTTGTGCGCGTAGATCTCGTTCTACATATTGCTGTTCGAAAGGCATGTTGCTCAAACATAGAATACGATGGCTTCTGGAAACTGACGTGTTGATAACACACCAAACATCTCATCTTTTTGCCTTGCACGTTCACGACGCTACACTTCTCTAACTGATGTTATAAGTTCAGGTGCGATTTGGGACAGTTATTCTATTTCCAAGCGAACAATGGAGAGATCTTCTATTCCAAATTCTTTGTAGATGGAACTAAATGTGAATGGTGCGTCGATCGTGTTTTTTGATGTAAAAAGAAGGATGTATCACAGGAGAAATGTGGTCTTCGCGAGTGTGTCTGTTCCTACGTTGTAAAACACCCACTCAAGCCTAGGTGATTGAATAACACCTGTCTGCACTCTGACGTCCTTGTTTGAATAAAATGGATCCCTATCGCAAAAGAGCATGTGAAATCGCTAAATCTCTTAGTAGACACGCTATTTACAACCACAGTGAAATGCTGACCGCAATTTATCACAGACTAGTTGCCTTCTCATGTGGTGGATAAAGCGTCCCTCCTCGGGTCAGTGCCATTCGAGGGGTGGTGTTGTACATGGAATTTGAATTCAAGCATTTGCCGTTCCACTCCCTCGACGGGATGGCGTTTGAAAAAGTGCGTGGAGTGGGAGCAGGTCACTGGTCACAGAGAAGCAACCACGCTGAGGTGGTGGAGTGTCGTAAATGAAGACGATTTCCGTCAGTGTGCAAATCGACAACTTGTTCGCTTTGAACATAAATGAGTGCCTGAATTGAGCATTTCTCTCCTTGTCGCGAGTTTCACCAGTTTTGGTGGCAGACACATCTGCACTTATGTCTTCAACATCAAACTGAACTCGGTTTAGGTCGCCTAATTTTCGGTTTCAATCTAGCAATTTCTAAGCAATTTGTCATGTCAGTTCTAAGGACCTGCGGCTACTTCAAGGAGATCACGAATTTCTAGCCAGACACATATGTGCACACCCGCAGAAGAGTCTCGGGGCCTCTAGATATACGCGGCAAAACCTTGTTGTGTCATCTGCCATCTCCTATACAAGTGCGTTGTCTGCGTCTCTGCTTTATAATGCCAGAGTGCGAAGGCAACACGCCTTCCTATCTATTGTAGTTGTAGCGCTGCTGAATCACTGGAAACCGAATTCCAAAGCAGCAATCCAAAAACACTTTGAGAGGGATTATCTAAGAAAGGATATGAACACGGCAGCAGGTTCAGGATTTACACGAATGTTCGGCACTACCCTACCATCACTCCCCGTAGTCTCAAAAAAAATCTGAAACATCGTCAAAGGAGATTATTTGGTGCCCTGATGACGAATACAACAATTTTTATAATTGGCCCTTGTTCGGCGCCAAGCTGACGTAATTGGAGGAGGTACACGGCGGTGCGATGGCAAGGGTATTGAGACTGAGCTTTGAAACTCGAAAATGAATATTGCTTACCTCGTTCCTGCTACCTTTAGCTTTTAAAAGTGAGCGCTATGTCGCTGCGGTCTGACTCCAGGAGTTTAAAACTGCCTTGCGTCGGTCTCCAAAGTGCCTCTTCTACCAAAACTCGCACAGATGGTCCATCTGGCGAGAGTATGTTCCGATTGTGGTCTCCAGAATGCGGATCCACGTTCATGGTAGTTGAGGTGATGGTGTCTGCATGCGTTGCACAGCTGTGATTTGACAGCAAACTCTCCACCTTTCGCTGAGAATGGCGATACCGATCCTTATGTATACTTCATGATAGTCGCAGTATAGTTGGAAAGTATTCACTCTGAGCCAGGTCCAGCAATGCTCGTCCACTCCCCAATCGATTACTCCAGAAAGTCGCTGGTGCTTGCATATCTGACGCCCACGGTTGTATGTGCGTTTGGTGACCAGTGTTGCGCTGATCTCCACCTATTCAAATCCTCCAAGGATTGCCGGATCTCTCCTGAAGTGCTTCTTGCATACACTGCGGGAAAGTCTTCGATTCAATAACCCTTCTCACCGTCTGGAAGTCTGCGCCTCCCCACTTTTCTTGGAGACATGGGCCGGGATCTAATTGATGTGTTATTTTTGTTTGAAAGTCAGACAAGACGGTAACCACGCAGATGTTGGAATCAACTCGTACACGCCTTAATGGCTTCCGAATAAAGAGCACGAAATAAATGGAATAATCTTTCAGCTTTACATTGGTGTAGCATTCACTGGGCTAAAATGTGTCAAAGCAGGCGGAGCATTTCTACTGCGATCTATTCTGATAATGAAGTCCGTGCCATACGCGGATAGTCCGATATTTCCGCTTGGAGTACCACCACGCTCTGGAGAGAAGAAAAATTCACGAAGGGCGTCGTTGTCGGATTTGGACCACTCGTTCTCTTTTATTGGAGCTAATTCCTACGAGTCAAGCTGCTCTGTGCGTCACAGACATAGGGTTTGTCTCGCATTTAGTTGATAGACGTTCCCGCTTCCAGGATGCTTAACCAAAGGATTTCTTATGAATGACTTATTATTACCAGAGTGTGGACCAGCACGGCCTACAACGCTTTCTTAATCTCACAATCGCGGAAAAATGCACGTACTGCACCAGAGAAGAGATGGGTCTACGTCAACCAGTGCGCTAACTTTGCTATCACGGTGAACAAAGAAGATTAGTGGCGAAATCCCAATTACCGTTTTCCCTATCCACTTAAAAGCAGAATTTACGATGAAAAAGCAACCCACTCCAAATTAAGGTAGGGATGGTGAGTAGTACCAAAAAGAAAGCGAAACCACGGAAAACGGTTCAAAACTCGAGATATGGGACCCCTTTCTTTCGCCTTGATCTCGGCATTGATGCGACTCCCATCGCTGTGTCCTCTTCAATATAACGCTCCTTCTCCTATCTAATCACGATCGGACGTATCCACCGAACCGTTTGCCTGTTTGATTAATGTTCCCGCGCGCGCGTGTCCAAACGAATGTCCAATGGGGCGAGCTTTCCTTCTAGGTGATGGTGTGATAGTCACTACGTATATTGGTATTGTGGTCGCTAACAAATCTCAGCGCTCAATTTCACCTCTTGAGGTTACTCTGCGCGAGTTATTATTGCAAGTTGAAACCTATACAAGAGGAATGAATGTTAATTGGACAATAAGGCCGTTGCGCGAGCCAGTAGTAGTAAACATCATTGAACAGCATCCATCAATGTTGCAGTATGGAAGTCGGGCCATACAATAGCGCGCCTGCTGGAAGCACCACTAAGTGAACCCCGTTTTTATTTCTTATAACACTAAATAGTATTTTACTAATGCTTCCTTGATGCTGATCATGAAATGCTCGTATTTGACACTCTTCAATACGGATTTTCGACAAATAGCGTACATAAGAGTGTTCAGACCCAATTTTTGACTTCTATAATACCGAAAAGTGACCCCACTAATGTGTTCTCTAAACATCCCGGTGGTATCTTAGTTGGAGGGGGCCACGCGGCGGCGCGGCGCTCTGTTCGTCTGCTCCTCTAAGGCTTCGTCCCAGAGGCGGTTACTATTTCGCCATCATATCACGCGACATTACCGAAATACTCGCCATTGGGGACCAAGCCTCGGAGAAGCAGCGAACAGAGCGCCGCGCCGCCGCGTGGCCCCTCCAACTAAGATAGCACCAACAGCGCAATGCATCCATTTCTTGACTGATACTTTTGTATCCAGCTGAAAGGCGCTGTACACAGATCAACCAAAAGATCAAAACACAATTGACTTGTCGTTCTTGAAGTAGGACCAATGACGGGTGTCTAGATGAAAGCGCCCAAACCCAAATTCCGATTATCCTCGATCCACGTACGCCATATTTAGGAGTTCTGAAACGTAAACTCATCCGTGAAATGAAAGACATGAACAACTTCACAATTAAGAGAGATGAATGTATAGGATAGCAAGCTTCAAATCTCAAGAGAAGGCGTCGAAGTTGTATCGGTGACTATCACAGGTCAGCTAGAAGGAAAAGCTCGCCCCATTGAACATTCGTTTGAACGCGCGCGCGGGAACATTTTTCAAAGAGGCAAACGGTCCGGTGGATACGTCCGATCTCTAATCGCTCGCGCGTATAGACCTGTGGCGGGTGACTAGATAGAGGGTGGGCGGAGACAGTCGGACCCGCCAAGATTGCGCCATGTTAGCTCCCCGAGGTCTAATCTTCCGCTTCCGATTGCGTGTCTGTCCGCACCCTCAAGAGGTCCGGCGGTCCCTCCGCTAGGCAATTTCTCCCTTCTTCGACCTTCGTTTTTTCCATGGAGTCCTCCTTTAATATAGTAACCGTGCTTAACGACAGGCAAGTCTACCCTTTGAAACCGACGCTATCAGGGATACTGAAGTTTTGACCTCAACGATTCCACCACTCTCACCGTACAGTACTTACCAAGCTCCTTCTGACTTCCATGTTCCCTTTATCTCAGCGGCCATCTCATCAACAACATATACAATTTCGAACGAAGACCTCAAAAACTACCTCTTCTTTGTGACTCTTCTAGGAGCAAGGAGCAGGAGCATACACTTTTTGCTCGGTCGCGGTAGAGAGCCGAATACATTGGAAATTTTCATTGACAATTGATATTACTCAATGTGTAAAGGAAATTTATCTGAAAAACTTTCTATGAGTTTTCGAGACGTGTTGAGTGTTTTAGTGTTAAACGTGTAGGCGAATTGCTTCAGGATAAAGATTTGCACTCGAGGCAGAGTAGGCGTAGAAGCTAAACGATATAGTTGCGAAGATGTGGATCTAGTCAATATATACGTGAGATATGGATTCGTTGTAATGCCCGGTGCAAGTGAGTGAAGCAAGAGTGTTTTTTCTCTTCAAGTAATTTTTATTTTTTCGCAAAGGGAAGCTTATGTTGTATGTTAACATCGGAATAGTACATAATCTTGCTGAATATTTACTTACTTTCGATGCGCAGATAATTCTGCTGACAAAGTAAAAGGTATGCTGTAGACAGCGCATACGACAGAAGTTTCGTTGCAGTCTGAAGGAGAAATGAACAACCCGAAGGCCTTCGGGTATTTGTCCTCGAAGGTCGCATGCAACAAGCCCCGACTATCGTCGAGTGCATGTCCCCGAAGCCGTGTGCAACAAGCCCCGAAGGTCGTCGGGAATATGCTTCGAAGGTCGCATACAACAACCCCCGACTATCGTCGGATTATGACCCCGAAGTAATATGCAACGAACCCCGACTATCATCGGATATATGTTCCCGGAGCAGTAAGCTACAAGCCCCGAAGGTTGTCGGGTATAGGCCCCCTCTGGGGCTTATTGCATACGGCTTAGAGTATTTGTCCGCGTCGATTCTTGGGACTTTTTGCATACGACTTAGGGAGGCATATACCCGACTCTGTACTAGATCTTCGGGGACAAATACCCCTACTCTTAACTAGGGGATTCGTTTCCGACAACTTTGATATGAATTTGCACATCCTTTACAGAGTGCTTCCCAAGCCACATTGCGCCTAATTCCTGTTTTTTTTGTTTTTCAATGTTACTTTTTTGAGTTCTATGCTAGGGATTCTTTAAGCTTAGGTTGATTATTAGTCGACAGAATTTTAGGTCTGAATAACTCGTAGGACATGCATCAGTGTCTAATATAACCGAACTGTGACGTGCAGCTCAGTCACCCTTGCCAGGGAGGATGCTAACTTTTGAAATGGCATGATAACTGGCGTAAACTGCAAGTACCAAGTACACGACGTAGCCGTCGGAGACAAATACCCGAAGCGGTATGCAACAGACCCCGAAGGGTACATATACCCGACGGCCTTCGGGGCTCGTTGCATACGACCTTCGGGTATACAGGGGGGGGGGGCCGAAAAAAACAGTCACTTTGCCCATGATGGACATCATCAAATTTTTCGTTGCAAAGACTGCCGCTACAATTCGGAGTTTTGCGTCGATATATTCCTTAGATCTCTCCCCCCCCCCCCAAGCAGAGCAGGCCCACCTTCATTGCCTTCACCGTCTCCAGAATACGACGTCATCCGTCATCACCGTCGAGCTCAAGGAGGCCTACAATAGTCGCACCATTGTGAAGCTGCTACGCATTTTCTCCAGTCGGATAAGTGGTGAATAATTTATCAGAGACACTAGCTGTTACTATGCAAGATAGCTTTTGACCAGCGCTTTGGAGTCGTCGTAATGGACTATGGTATCTCGACGACCTCGTTAAGATCGTACCGTGCATTATGTTTCCGTGGGAAAATCTTCTGGTGTCGTCGATGTAGAGGAACCCTATGTGATTTTTCTGATGGAACAGAAAGTGCTCTCTAATATGCAGTTGGGCTCACTCGGTTTGATTCCGGAAGGGAGCAATTTATTTTGCTTTAAACATGGGTGGAAGTGACTTTCTTTTGGCTCCCCTGCATACATATTATTTATTGGGTTTTTCTGTGTCAATGCATGCAACCATTTCTTTCTCAATCCAATGATGCCATATGAGCTGAGTGCACCATTTCTGCTTCCTCGATCCCTACACACCTCCACTTCGCTTAGAACAGTCTTGTCGGCACTGTCCTGGGGGCAATTTATTTTGTTTTGAACATGGGTGGAAGTGACTCTTTTTTTGGGCCCCCTGTATATACCCGACGATCGTTGGGGCTTGTTATGACCGGCCGGTTATGCCCGACAACCTTATGCAACAAGCCCCGAAGGTCGTCAGGGAAAAATACAGGAAGACCTTCGGGGCTCGTTGCATACGGCCCCATTAAAGGATAATGGGTCGAAGTGGGCAGATGAAATGATACCCACACCGTTGGAGGTGGCTCTGAGCACTGAACTCGAATATGCTTCCTAAATCTTCCAAACTAATTTTTGAGCAGAGTTATGAAGCAAAATAGTGCAGTGGTAGTGGTCCAGGCTCACGGGTAGGGGTCAAAGGTTTGATTCTTTGACCCTTTCCGTTTTGCTTTGCGGCAAAATGGTTGAGAAAGCCTCTCAACCGTGTTACTCAATTATCAACGCTTCCTGTAAAGCTCCGAACAAGTTTGGAAGCTACTTGTCGTGACCAGCGCCACGACCTCAAGTAAACGTGCTCCAGGCAACTTGCACGAGGCAGGGCGAAAACCTCAGTTCAAACTCGCGCCGACTCTCCCACCGAGCAAAGCCACGCAATTCAGTCATCACTCGCTTTGCATCATCCGCCGGTTTACACCCCTTTTCGCCCCGTTATCATCTCATCGTTTGTTTTGAACATCTAGTTCATATGATGAGCATCCACTTCGCCTTTACCTCAGCTTACTAAACTATTAGTTGGTATAGTTACTTAAATATAGACTTCATGAGCCTTGCCGGGATACCCAATGTATCTCATTCCTCTTCCTTCTATTAGATTCCAGTGTAGTCGATCATTCAGGGGTTCGCACCTAATCCCTCATCTGTATTTCATAGATATTCCTTTTTGTCATAGCTAAACTCTGTTATTCTACTCTACTAGTAGTAAGCGTAGTTAACTACTCTAACAGCGTTTTACACAACACATTTGATTCTCGCATTCTATTAGGTTGGAACGATTGAAATGTCGTTTTCGATCATCAATTATTTTCATTATTGAAACAGTAATGAAGCACATCATCCTGAGGCATCACCATCACCTGTGTCACAGGTTCATCTCCTTTCGTTGCGCAAAGCACGGATGCCTACCGCTTAGAACTCTTTCTGGTTCGACTCGAAGAAGTTGGGCACTCTAATTTTGACGTCGTCGCGATTATCAAATTGGTTTGCTGCTAAGGAGTGTTGCGCTGACCTGGGTCCGTGATAGTCGGACGGCACCAGATCTGGTCTATATGGCACGAGAAGCAGAGCATCCCAGCCCAACTCCTCGATTTCTTGTTGCAAGATTTTCTGACGCGAAGCTCGGCCCACGTGGTGGAGCTTTTATACGCAGAGTTCATCTGTAATTGCGTAACCCACAATCAGCATTCCGTGGTACACCGTTGCTGTACTATATCTCCATGTAGAAACATGTCTTTGTTCCCGTGGATGTCTGGTTTCGAAGCCATCCTCAGCTGTCCATCAGCCGCCAACAGCGGCCATCCTTGCTCTTTGTTATCGGAGAACGTCCTAACGCGCTTACCGCGTAGTCAAGTGCCTTCTCCCTGTTGGAGATAAAAAAAAATGATCCAGTACTGGCCACCATTACTGATTGCTCGTGTCGCTCAGGATAGGCCGAGCCTATTTCCTATCTTCAAAGGCCTCACCAGACGGACTTGGAAACTTAGTTTTTACTGTTGACACAGTCAAATCCCCTTAAGCGTTTCAGTGTAGTATGGCGAAGGCTCAATTCGTTGGCTTTCTTCAGCGTCCGTTTCTATAGGTACAGGTCAAAATCCATTCCCTTCGCCCTCAAGTCCTTTACCTCAGAATTGGAAAAGCTGAAACAATAGCTGGAAGTGCATCAGAGGCTGTGTGTTGCTACGCAATGTTTTGCACACAGCGAGTGAGATTCGTTGACTGTTTTTGCTTTCTTGAACATGTACGTTCAGACGATGTTTTCCGATCAATCATCTTCAAGCAAAAACTTTGGCTCGAAGAGCATCCGCTCAGTGGCGCCTAAGGTTTCGCAATATGCGCGCTGAACTTCTCTTTCGAATGAACGGTCCCCATCCTAACAGACTGAGTTTGTGCTGAGAAACAAAGCTACAAACGGAAACGACATTTCAATCGTTCCAACCAAATACTTTTTCGTCGATATTTTATGTACAGCTTGCCATGTTCTTTTCGTGTAGATAACTTTATGCACATGAAGTCAGTAACCTCATTCTCTAACAATTATTCGCCAACACACATCGCACCGCCGCCTTGGTTCATCGCCTCGTCAATCATCTGATTCCTCTAATTCTCTTCTCGGCTCCATCGGCAATCGACATCCATCGCACTATAGGGTCAGCCGGCACGCGCCAGCACGCTATGCACCCCAGGGCACAGGGAAGCAGGCACATCACAGCCCGATGCAGGCATATAAAGGACTCCGGTCCGTTGGGCTATCGCCGCGCCCGCGTCTTCCTTTCAGAGGTGTTGTGAGCACCCATTGGAATCCCACGTTTTGCTGTCTCAGGTGGATTCCGCCGATGTATACTTCTCCACTGGTCCGCCTATCACGACACTACTTGCTAATGACTTCACATAGAGCCCGCAGAACTCTTGGCAGAGGTTTTTGCAGCGAATGGGTGTGATATTTGTGTTCCATAGATAAACATACCTCCAGAGGCGAAATTGTACCAAATCTGGGATTTCGGCCTAACTTCTTGAAAAAAGGGAGACCCATCTATTCATCCATCAACCTATCATCGAAACCTAGCATCAGGACAAAATTAGATCGGGCAATTTCCTGAAGAGTGTGTTAGGGAAAAATGTCTGGAATTCCTTAATGCATGATTACAGCCCTCACATGCTATTATGTTCAAGTACAAAGGGCCATCGTCGTTGAAGGTGGGTCAGCCCTAGGCCCAACGGGGAGATGTACGAATGACTCGTCCACTTTGCCAGAGTTTTGTCAAAATCTCGAGTTTTTCTAGAGATTGAGATAACCAACTGCAGCTCCATTTTTCTAATGCAGATATAACATTCGTCTCACTCAAGCGGCTGAAGCGCGCCCTACAAATGCTGGCGCGCTCTAACCCTGTCGCAAGTTGGGGGAATATCTCACAGTCAATGATCTCGAGTTCATCAAAAACGCAAATAGGACTGACCATATGGAAAAATTGTGCTTCACTACTTCAGAATGGTTAGTCACAAATAATGCAAAGAGTAAAGACCACGCATGATCCGAACCACTGACCTCCGGATCGCTGTAGCCACTAGGCCACAGCCCACATCGGCTTTCCCGCTATGCTTTACCTTGAATGCCGCTACTGCTGAGGCCGACTCCTGACTGTGTTAAATTGCATGGAAAACAAAAACCACTCTAGCTCCGTTAAGCGAATCGTTTGGCGATTTGGGAAGCAGATTCTAGGTCAGCGTCCGAAACCGCATAACGTGATGCATGTCTCATTTCATGGTCTGATGGCCGCTTCGACATATCATCCTTTCCTGGTCAGTCCGAATTCCGCGCATTTTGATTGCGTGACAATTTTTCGTTGCTTTCATGCTTGAGAGCGTCCTTCCATTATTGGGTTGTTCAGAAATCATAATGCGAGTTTTTGATCCCTATCTTTGAAGAGGCATATTCCCACTTGGACATTTTTCGGCGGCACAGAAACTATGGGGAACTTTGATGTTTTCTGATAAGAAGCGTACTCAAGTATGCCGCCACTGTGAGAATGAACACCTTAGGAGGCGATTGAATCGTCGATCATCAGCTGAAGATCACCTTGACTCTGAAGTGGTTCTTACAAGGGAGGTCGTTCAGAGTGTGGAAAGCTTTCCCGAAACTGTCCCCTCCATGTTATAGGAGCTTATGCGTGGGCTACGAAACCGTGGTCCGTTTTCGCTGAGCTGCCCCCTGAAGGCCAAAAAAGGGTCGGAAAAAATTCGTTGAGAATGGGCAGTTTTTGCTGCCTTGGAGTGACGTTTCGGACTCGTAGAAAAAATCACGTGCATATCGAAGGGTGCTGTTGAAGGTGGTAGGGAAAACAACGTGAAATTCCCTCGAAATTGAAGTAGTTTATAGTAGTGGTGCTGAAGAAAGTTCGGTGGTTTCATGGGGCATCGGCATCCTACCCCTCGTGGTGCATCGGTGGTCGAGTGGTTAGTGTGCCGGACTTGAGTTTGTGCGGTGGTGGTTCGGCTCCGCTCCACAAGTGTTTTTTGCATTTTTGATTTTCACTCCCAAATTGGCACCAAACTGCTCCAGCATCAAATCCAACACATTATATACGATCAGAGTCATCAAAATTTCATGTAAATGGGTTTTCGATCGACAACAAGCGGAATAGTTAGTAGCGCCATACTGGCGCCAAATGGCGCCGACGCTCAAAACGAACGCCATATTCGTGATCAGGACCCTAATTTACCCACAGATGCCGAATTTCAGGAAGAATCGAGATTTTGACCTAACTTCGGAAAAGGACTATGGGCTACAGGTCGTCATCCAAGCTGGCGGGTGACTTCGAAACAAGCGTGGCGCGGAAATGAAGCGGAATGCCCTGATGATTCATGGAATCCAGAGCTCGACTTCAAGGAAAACAACCCACACCACGTCGCAGCCTACGAGATCGCTCTAGCTATCGAGATGAAGCCCCCGCAAATGGAAGAGCCGTGGACCCAACATGTCGCATCTTGATGGAGAGAATAAATTGCCAACTTCAACATCGTGCGAGTCCTGTTGTACATCGATCGCGTGAGTGTCTGCCATTGTCCATGCAGTAGTGGAACATCTCACTGTTTGGGAATAATAACAAGAAAATCGTTTCCAGTTCACCGGCGGGAGGCACCTATGACTGACCATATCAATGGCCATATCGATGACCAATTTTTCGGATCTGGGTCGAAATCTCAGTTTTCCCCAAAACTCCTGATGTAAGGGACATCGAGTGCCCTGATCACCAATACGGCATCTGTTTCGCCCGAAGACCCCTATTTACGCCACTTCGGCGCCATTTGGCGTGACAACTTTTTTTTCGGTCAGATTCCTAAAAATAGAAAAATGAAAGTAGAAGTTACTGGTGGTCTTCATAATGAATATGATATCTACCGATGGCGCTGGCGCTATTTAGAGCGAATTTGAAAGCTCCAACCTCGATGTAAAAATTTTGTCATCACGAGGGATCGAAGCTCGTACCACTTTCCCATCATTTTTCGGGGATCGCGGGGCCGCTCAGCGAAAACGGACTACGGTTTCGTAGCCCACGCATAAGCTCCCATAACATGGACGAAACCGTTTTGAGAAAGCTTTCCACACCCTGAACGACTTCCCTTGTTAGCGGAGAAGTCGAGGTGTTTGGTAAAATGGGCATTGGTGTGAGAAAGATTAAGCGAGCACGACATATGGAGCGCAGCTTCGTACGTCGGTACTAGCCTGCTGTTTAATTTAGGAGATAGGACTGGTATCATCGAAGCATTCTGCCTTTGACCAGGGTCAACCGTCCGTTGGACAAAGTCCAACGAGGGGAGTCGTATTTGGCCGACCAAAAAGGGTCGTATCACGAAGTTCAGCAATACGTAGCTAAGACATCGAGTGTTTCTTCAACAACTAACCACAAACGAGTGCATGGCGCACTTCGAAGCAGACGAGTTTACCACGGAAGTATCCATAATTGACTGCCTACGCACACAAGCATGTTCTCGAGCAGATCCGATGTATCAAACTGGACCTAAGTTAGTAAAAAAGTGACCACTACGGTAGATTGACTACTAAGATCTTATAAGAAAACTTTGAAAAAGATGTAACTGTCTGCGACTTCCTAAAAAAAAGTCTAATATCCTTCATGATGCACAAAGCTTGTGCGATGTCGTATTAACATTATGCCCAATGAAACGAGTTTGAAGGGAGCTGTAATTGTTTGAGTGTTGAAAACTCGTGTTTTTAGAGGAGTTGCTCCGAAAATCAATGAAAAAAAAATTGTCCACAATTTTTTCGAAAAATTCATTTTGAAACCAAATCGAAATTTCTATTAGAAAGCACAACCCTCTAGTTTCTCACAGGTAAAAAAGAATCACAGAAAGTTTATTATTAAGAAAGTTATAAGAGTTTGAAGCCAGAAAACCAGCGCACTGCGATACACTCAAAATTGTCCAGCGGTTAGTTTTGGAAAGAGTTCAGGTATTTGTTTGAGAGCTATAATCTTTTAGTTTAAAGTTGTAGCCTTTGGAAGCCGCAAAACCTGGTTTCGAAAAAACTTTTCCAGCGGGGAATTTCTTGAAAGAAACAAACTTTGCAGAAGTTAGAGTATATTTAAGAAAGTAGGCGATCTGTAGTCTAGAAATTTCCTAGCCACTTCTCACAATCTCTTATATGAAGGAAATTACAACCTTTCAAAGAGAAAAAGTTGGCATTTCTCTGAATTCCGGATTCTTTACCCCATAACTCACAGCGATTTAGAGATAGTGCCCAAACGTGGATGCTTTCGGAAACTAGGGTCTCGCAGATCACAAACTTTTTCGAAACTTGAAAAATATTGAAAATGAACTGAATTACAATCTTTTGAAGATTAGCAGCCCGCCTCGGCCTTTCCGCGCTGCTTTGAGGAAAAGATTGCGCGCGCAAATGCAAACTCAACGCTTCAGTGCTAAATTCGGTTCCACGCGAAAATGTTCCTGATGATTAGCTGGATTGTGTTACGTTTCGGGTCGTGTGTTGGGGGGGGGGATAGTACCGAGGCCCTCCAGAAGGGTTGGGGTCGTAAAATTTTTGAAATTTGTCCAACGTGACGGTTGACCCTGCCTTTGACACCGAAGCTCTCGAGCTTCGCCAAAAGGCTACACCCCTGCACAGTATCGAATGCTTTGGTTGAATCAAAATATACAATGTTAACATTTAGCCCCTGGTTGATAGCTTCAATCCAAATACTAATTTTTTATTACTTATTTATTGCACGCTTTTGTGCGCTATACTAATTCACATATGAGCATCCAATAAAACTAGAGAACACAGACAGACTAAGTGAACCAGCTACGCAACGCTCGACATAATAAGGAGATTCTCCAGAATGAAATAATTTAAAGCAAAGATGTACATAAACAGATGCCAATCAGGGGGATTTTGTGGTCCCAATTGAAGTTGTACTCAAAGAGAACTGTATTCTATTAGGTTGAGCCAAAAGTAATTGCCGTTTTGACAAGAATTTTCAAAAGTTCACAACTTTCATTTGAACCTTCTCGATCGGGTACCGTATCTACCACAGATGTGCACATGTGTCCACTATCTATCCGCAGGTGAATGAATACCTCTCTTGCGGAACTACGCAATCCTCAACATCAAGAATTAGTGGAAGTCTGTTTTGAGGTGCTCGCAATCATCTTAGTTTTCCACGCTAAAGGAACGAGCAAGCAAGAGGATCAACCGGTGGTTGATTTGTGACTCATCTATTGATTATGAAAAGCGGGTAGAGAACGGTGAGGCCGTGTTTCTTTACAGCACTCTGGCATTTCCTCGTACATGTGGGTTGGAAGCTGCTGCGCAAAGGAACAATTTGATGCATTGGAAGCCTCAACTTTCGATATGCCGAGCGAGTTTATCCAGTTGTAAAAATAGGTGTTCGCGCCAACAATGATGGTATTGCTTGGGGCCTGTAATGGTGCAATCCTACAATCGGGGAGCCAAACCTACTCCAGGTAATGTTCACATAATAGGGCTCGCTGTTGAGCGGCAGGTTCCCACTGGCGCCTCCGTATGTTGCTTGGGTAGACTGCGCACTCCACAACCCAGTGATCGCTTCTCGAGCCAATAGAAACTACGACTACTGACAGCATACTTTGGGAGATGATCACATGTGTGTTCCGGGCCAACTTGGTCAACTCGTAAGAATCCATCTCTCCAGCGTGTGCAATTTCTCCACGTCTCGAAGGCAACGACACATGGTGCACTGAGAGGACTGAAGGTCTACTGCACTTTGACGGGATCTGGTACCGGGTTGCCCTTGCATTCGTTCGATACCTACGGTTGTTGAGTGTTCGAAACGTGGTTGCTCTTCAAGGCCATAGTCGCCCTTGCAAAACTTCCCGAACATTTTAAGCAGATATTATCTTTTAGCGACTCTGCTCCTCCAGATTCACAAAAGTCCCGATAGGGTCATCTCGTTGAATGCCCCAGACAGAGCTTGTAAAAGTGACAGTGACGAACATGTGTTGACATGAATGGCATTATTTCTCCCTAAAGAGGAGTACTGACGGTAGAATCCCGTAATATGAAGGAGCACTAAGGTCGCCACCTACTCCTTTGCGGAGAACAACACAAACATTTTTAAGCAAGATGGATGAAAAAACCGGCAACTACTTATGACTCAACCTAACATATTCCTTAGTCAGTATGTAGATGTCGCTGGGTCGATAGCGCTAGGGAGAACGCCGCTCCTAGGCGGGCACGAAGCATACACATGGAATCAGAAACTGAATTCCCTCATGTTAGATATTTCCTACCCCTAACAAATTAATTTCTGACCCGTCGCAGATCAACTCCAATCTGAGAATAACTTTATTGGGTGACTACAGTTATTTTATGCATCTCAGTTAGGCGTGATCTGGAGATCTTCTTATCAAGCGCTTGGAACTGATTCACGACAAATAAATGAATTTCTGAGGCATAAAAAACATGTATGTGTCACGTATGTGAGGAACACAAAAAAAAACAGAAAAAGAAAATAGAAATAACGCGTGGTTTTGGTTCATGTGTCGTCAGGCAGCTGGAGGGTGGGGAGTAATCTTTCGTAATCTGTCTCCGTGACAGTTTAGAGCACTGCAAAGAAATTGAGAAAGTGCGCCCTCGGCATGGCCTGATCACCCCAATAACTGCTCGGTTTCAACTTTGATTCGCCTTTAAAGCAACAGTGTCATGACGAATTTGAGGATTGAAGCGGTCGGTAGCGAAGTTGTAGGTAGGGAGTTGACGGATGATGAAGAAAAAAGGAAGAAAAGCGCCGATAAAGCCTTAAAACGGGGGTTTCCCCTCCTCGGCTCAGAAATGAGGAGGAGAG
>KZ345578.1:62349-74301 GCA_002352805.1 Teladorsagia circumcincta
CTCTCCTCCTCATTTCTGAGCCGAGGAGGGGAAACCCCCGTTTTAAGGCTTTATCGGCGCTTTTCTTCCTTTTTTCTTCATCATCCGTCAACTCCCTACCTACAACTTCGCTACCGACCGCTTCAATCCTCAAATTCGTCATGACACTGTTGCTTTGAGTACTTTGAAGCCGAGAATTAGATCATTGAGAACACGTCCGTAAAGGAGTGACTCAAGCTGGAACCGGCGCAGGCGTTCACTATAGCTAGGAATACAGCCTGAGTGAGCAGAACTAGGATCACATCTGTGCAGTACAATTTTCGTGAATACTTGTTGAAGTTTCTCGATCTTCATCTGCAATTACCGAACCTTGGTTCTCCAAATTTGAGACCCATACTACTTACTATAAAGGGTTTCGTCTGTAGTCTGTAGTCTGTCGTCTGTCGTCTGTCGTCTGTCGTCTGTCGTCTGTCGTCTGTCGTCTGTCGTCTGTCGTCTGTATGTCTGTCACGAGATTCCCTAGCTCCTCTGGATATTCAAGTATTTGAATTACATGCTTTGTATAGCTTCGGAAAATCTGTTTCCTCGTTGTGCCTGATATTCCAAAAAATAGTAGATAGGGCGCTTAAAGCCTTATAAACTATCATAGTTATATGATGTTCAAAGTCCAAATTTGTACAGTGCGTACCAAAAGTATGTGGACACCCGAAAATCGATTCTCGGGGAACATCTAAAATTTCTTCTGCCATGGAACCTTCACCATTCAACTCCGCGTGGTCGATAACCTACTAAGACATTTTGGGCTAAAGGTTCCTTTCTAGCTTAGCAAACTATTTTTGATAGAAATTTTTTTCTCTGTATCAAAAGTATGTGGACACCCTAAGGAAGATCAGCTTTCTGCACCAATTACTAACCTATGTTTACTTTTTCTTTTGTTACTTATCCTAGCATTATTCCTCTTCACGACAAGCATGTTTTTGGAGAGGACCAAGCAGAGATTTGGGGTCCTCATGCTGCTGAACCTTCCAATTGCTAAATCGCACGTCAACCCTACCGTATGTACTCGTATGTAAGAGAAGAGATCCAGAATCCTGATGCTGAGTTCCAGAATCTGATTGAGGGTCGTTCTCATTCGTTACTTGCTTAAAACATTACGAGAATAGCCTGTAGTGTCTCAAAATTTCTTTGGTCGTCTATCCATGTTCGCGATTAAGTGACTTTCCCTCCTATGAAAAAAAGACAACTGGTGTTCCATTCAATCAACAGAGCACATGACACGAGAGAAAATGAAGGAAGCTTCGTTTATGAATGCGCAGCACAGCCTGGCAAGGCTGGATTTCTCAGTCATAAAAAGAATCACAAATTGGGACGTTGAACCCTAACAGACAGCGGTTTTGTGAAAATGATAAAATTGAAATGAAAGACGCTCTGTGGAAAAATTCACCTTGGACAATCTCGAAAGGTGAGAAAAGTCCTATCTTTGGCTATTCGGGTGGATCTTGTTGCTAATGGTTCGTCGCGGCCCACAGATGTACTCACGGTGACATTTTGAAGGAGGCTCAACAATTGTCTGGGGTGGTTTCAGAAGAGGGAAAAAATCGGAGATTTGCTTGCCATCGTGTCAGATAGACAGTTAGGATTATAATAATGTACTTGAGTCCTGACCTTAACCGTTTTCGAGAAGTCAGTGTCACAAAACACATGTTTTGCAGCAAGCCCAAGGGAAGCTTCCCGACACGTATTCTATTTGGCGAGGAGGCAAACGCAAGGGTTTTGGGTGCTGGATTGGCTGGCGTATTCCTCAGACCACATCGTTTTTGAAAAGGTAGGAGGATAGTGGCTCGCTGCCTCTGAGCCAATAAACGATGGAGTAATACCCAAGTGACCTAACAAGTTGGTGAAATTAGCTGGTTGGGAAGGGATCGAAAGAAAGAGGTATCGGAAGCTTGGTTCAGTACATGCCGAACAGAATGCTTGAACTTTGATGGTATAACCAGTCTTTGGTTCTGAAGATATTTCTGTTTTCCGAAAAGTGTCCACATACTTTTGATACAAAGGAAAAAATTCCAATCAAAAACAGCTTGCTAAATTAGAACGAAATGTTTTGTCCAAGCTGTCATTGCAGGTTATCGACCACGGGGAGTCGAACGGTGAAGGTTTGTGGCAGGAAAAATCTTTAGCTGACCCCCGAGAACCGATTTTAAGGTGTCCACATACTTTTGGTACGCACTGTATTTATAATGAACCCGAGATCGCGAATTTCATCTGAAGTTTGCAAGTAACATCATTAAAGGTGTAAGGTATTCTTTTAGCCTTGCCGGTGTAGGGCACTGATGTTTCCGCGGGATTCATGGGAATATCCACGCCGTAGCCCATTCCATCATTTGTGTATAGAACGAGATAGGACCTGGCGAACAATTTCATGAGTTTCCTCACAGTAAACGCCGTATATTTTGATGTCATCAGCATACATATGGACTTTGGCCGTGGGATGGGTTGAAAGTCGAGCAGGCAAGTCACATGTGTACGCTAAAAATAAGAGAGGGGATAGCACTCCACCTTGTGGAGCACCACTTTTGCATAAATACAGCTTCGAGAAAGCAATTCCTACTTTAGTACATGATTTCACTCAAGTAAGAGAGAATATAACTGACGAAGGACCCACTATCAACCATCTGGTACAATTTCACAAGGAGCTTCTGGTGATTTACTCTATCAAAATCTTTCGATGAATCAAAGTAGATTATGTCCACGCCATTGCCTCTGTTTATAGCCAGACACCAATCGGAGACACAATCTGCCATCTGAGTGCTAGTCCATGTTGTAGAGTAGGGAATAATTCGTTCTTGCTAAAATGTTTCACAAGTTTGTCACGCATCATTTTTTCCAAAGCTCTGGCTATTGAAGAAGTAATACTGATAGGGCGGAAAGAGAGGGGAGTTTTGGATTTGGGACCTTGGGTATAGCCGTTATGATAGGCCTCTTCCAGCTGGTAGGTACTTCACTGAACATCGAAGACGCGTTCACAATCATACACACAGGTCTGTGTAACGAAGAAGCACATCTCTTATACACGCTGAGGGACACCGTCACATGGTATCGAGCATGAGCCCATGAGAAACTTCAACACTTCATAAACTTCTTCGAGGGTTACCGTGACCTTAGAAAAGGAATTATTGAGGTCCTTGCTCGAAATTTCACTCCCGCTAGCCTCTGGTGTAGAGAAAACGGATGCGAAAATCCTGCTAGTGGTTCAGCTTTCTGATCATCGGTTAAAAACCGATTACCAGAATCATCCTCAAGCACTGGCACGCTTGCTTGTGGCTTCATTTTATTCTTGATCAGGGCAAAAAGAGTAGTCTTCTTCTTGATGGTACACATACAGTCCATATCCCAAAGTCAGGGTGGGAGCGGAAGTGACGGGGCTGCCGTCGCACTCGATAGAAGCTGAGTGGATGACTGCTTCCAACACACATTGCCGAATATCAGCGAAGAATGCCGTCAACAACTAATCCACGCCGCTTCTATCAAGTGTGGCAGCAGCCACGTTACTTCCGCTAACACGCCCACCCTAACTTCGGTATATGGACTGTACGTTTTTCCCTGTTGGCTAGGAATCTACGCAAGTGATAATCCAGTTCAGTACAGATTCTTCTGTATTTTGGTGTTGTGAAAAGATAGCTTTCTAGTGTGTCAAAAAGACGATCTTTCAGGGCACTCAAATTGTTTTTATGTTTCGGATATTTTATCAGTGGTTCATGCTTAGAATCAAACGGTACATACTTGGCGAAACCGGAGTAGAGGCACGCGCGACAAAAAGTTTTGTGAAGATCGTCAACAGATAGGTATCTTTGTGAAGCGTCCCACCAATCAATTGAAGCAAAGTGTTTGGAAAGGGATACGTGATCAGCTTTCATGGAATTCGGAAGAGGAAAGTGTTTTGCTTGATGATTCGAGAGCAGAATATCGAATGCAACAACACTGTGATCGGAAGCTGCCACTGGTGGACACACATGTACATTTTGAATTGTAGGGGCATTTGTTAGCACTAGATCTAGTATCTAGCTGCCGCGAGTAGGCTGAGTCCCATACTGCACTAGATCACAGCAGCTGAAGAGTTGGAGAAACTCGGACGGCGCAGAGCCTCTACCATTTTTCGAAGTCCATTCTATGTCAATGTTGAAGTCGGCAAGTGCAAGAAAGTTGCTGTTCGAAAGTTGGCGCTCAAACGAAGAATCAGTAAGGCTTCTACCATCGGTTGTGCTGGAATCGGGAGGACGATATGTTAGAGTAATTCTCAAGTGTAGTGAGAAAGATGTATTGAATAAGTCGAGGCAGAGGAGCTCCGATTCGAGGCAAGGCGTAGAAACAGCTGTCAAAATAATTTTTTAGCTGGGCAACACACGCCACCCCCACGGCGTCTTTTA
This sequence comes from Teladorsagia circumcincta, assembly GCA_002352805.1. Taxonomy (NCBI): domain Eukaryota; kingdom Metazoa; phylum Nematoda; class Chromadorea; order Rhabditida; family Trichostrongylidae; genus Teladorsagia; species Teladorsagia circumcincta. The sequence continues at coordinate 66,756 of KZ345578.1, forward strand.
CGGTCGATTTGGAAAACATTGTGAGGGTATTTCTGCATCGGAGATCTTAGAAGACAACCATGTTTCTGTGATAAAAAGCAGATCGGGACTATGAAGATCAAGAAAATATTGCAGGTGATGTAGCTTATTGCAAAAACTTCTCGAGTGGAAGAGGAAGCATTTTATTGTTGGGGGTGTTCCGTGGCGGATTCGGCGTTTCCCGACGTATGTCGTTTTGGCAGTCCATCAGCGCATCTCAATTCGCCACAGTACATCACCCACACACGGCTTTGCAATTGTGTATTGCGTGCTTTACTGCCTGGACTTGGCTAGACTCATGCGTACGTACACCTCTGACAAGGTGGAAGCACGCAAGCAATGACCTTTTGGAAGTGCAGCCACCCAGTGATTTTTAGTTGGTAAAACTACCTTGATCAAACGTGGATACTTAAAGCCGGGCTTGCACATGCGGAAGACCTCCACGGGTCTGCACTCTACGCAAAGGAAATCTGAAACCTCTGTTACCTTGCCTCAATTTCCCGCTTTCTGCCAGAAGGCGGGATGCCAGGTGCCGATTCGGGTATCCCCAAATGGCCGAGTTGCCACTCTTTGTCCTCTTGGCGACAGTTTGAGGTATTTTGGCAACAAGAGCATCGATGAACTTGGCCATTGCAGGATTATTTACCTGCTCATTGTGCCCTATCATGGCCCTAATCAAGTCACGCATAGACATTTTGGCGACGCCGGCTTCAGAAGGATCGATATCAAGTGTAGTACAACTCGTGACCTCCTTGTCATTACCACTCTGGCATGCACGCGGTCAATTATTTGGCATTGTACCAGTGACAACACAACCTTATAAAATAAATAATCAAAGTTAGTTGCCACCGAAATAGCTCAGAGCTTCTCTATTCCTCTTATTGAATGCTGGTGTCGTATACAACTATACGAATACCACATTGCAGCGGTAGAGTGGGAATTTATCCACTTACTGGGGAAGGATGGTAGATGGGAGTGACCGTTTGAAATGAGATGCATACCATCCGATGCGTCTTTGGACGCTGGTTCCAAATCTGCCTTCCAAATCTGTTAAACGATGCTGTCAACAAAGTTACGAGGATTTCTTTCCCGAAATGAGTTTGATGGTCTAACGGTTGAAGAGGCGGATTGCATGGCCGACGTGAGGGGATCGGATCCGCTCGCTCAGGTTTCTTTGCTTTTTCCATTGAAGATTAATAGGGGGTAGATTTCCGTTTTCCGACGAAGTTTCTCATGAATATTCTGACTTTGACACTGCTGCACTCTAGAGGACGTGCCATACGAACGAGACGTTTTCTAGCCGAGCGAGCATGACCATCGTATTCAGGGAGCCAAACTACCCCTTGTGACATTTTTCAAGCCAAATCAAAAATTTGACCCCTAGATCGAGAAAGCGGTGACAACCACGGAAATTATAGCTTCTTGCCTTCCACATCACCCTCGAGTACAACATTCGTGGGCAGAGAGCTTTTGATCGTTGAAACTTCACGTATACGGACATTAGAAGGCCTCCATCACGAAAATAACCTTCATTTTTAGCGCCGCGTCGCCAGGCTTTCCTAGCATTGACCGCTAGGAAGAGCTCCTCGAGACGCGGCGCCTATCGCGTCCCAGCACTTTTCCAGAGTGAAAGTGAAAATCCTAATTTCTCTAGCAGTTTGCTCCCAGTGTATTTAGAGCTCCTAAACACTAATATTGCACTCGTTTGACCACCAAACGCCTAGTGGATACGTTATGGAGCTAGTTGAGTCCTCTTTAGGGCCACTCTCTCATGCAACGGTTCCTCTGGAGAGGGAGAATACGAGGTTTCCATGTCAAATGGTTACATAACTCTCCTCAGCATGCCATCTAACCCTTTTTGTCAATTTTCAGTAAGTTTAGAGGCTTAATTTGTTTGGTGTATAGGAGAAAGGGTGTGGGGTTCAGAGAATCCACGACGGAACTATTCCAAACGGCCTAAGTCCTTTGAGAGCAACAGATTTAGCCTGGACAAGGTTTTCTAAACGTGTAAAAGTTGTTCGTAAAAGCGTAGAGCACACTTTTGCAACAGTGCAAAAACCTCGAAACAGCAAGGACCCAAACCCTCGGCCTTGCAGATACAAGAACGGTATAGTATCCACTAGGCCACACTCCAGCTGAGCTTGCCCATCATATTCTTTCTGAAAATGAGTCAGCTCCGTATCATAACAATCTCTGTAGCTTTGCTCAGAGAATCGCTCAACAGAGATGGAATGCAGATTTGAAGTTACCGTTCAAAGATCTCCAAGGCGATATGCATCTCAACTCAAATGGCCACTTCGACCTACCACCTTTCCCTTGTTAGGCAAGTACAGTCAGCAGAATAGAGAAGGCGCAACCGCTGAAGACGATGACACGAGTAATGATTCTGTATGGGAGCAGTCTATCAGATGGGTGCAGGTGGAAGCGCCGGGTAAAAACCCATGCTGTTCTAGAGGGATATATTGGCCGTAAGTGACCATTGACAATTTCCTTCATAACTTTGAGCGGCGTGGAGAGAATGCTAGTGGGTCGGAAATTGGAAATGAGCTTGCGATCACTTGTCTTTAACACGTTGACGACATCGTAGGTTTTGGCTTTTTTCCCGCATGGGACATTACCGATTTGGCGGGCGCGATTTGGCTGACGCGCAAGCGCGTCAGCTCGTCCCACGAGGTGCGTTTTTTGGAACTGAAAGCTGGAAAGTAGCAAAACAAGTGCATAATGGTAGCAGGGGAAAGGAACCCTCCAGCGAAGATACTCTCTGCTTGACCGCACCCTCTCAGCGAAACAGTGGTATCAATGCTAAAGGAGGAATGAACCCAGTTCGGGAATGTGGGGAAGAAAATATACTGCGATTTAAATGATATACGTGTAAAGCTGGATGCGCATGATTACACCATCTCGTTGAGAGGGCCCTGACAAATCATGTGATGCGTCACTATGGCACCCCTCAACTTTCAAAGGTTGAGAAAACCTTCCCTCAACTCGATCATATTCTACCCCCGAATGGAGCAGGCCGTTTATGGTATTCAGGAATTGTATTCAGGACGTGTAGTCTATAGAATAGAAACAAGACATCTAGAAAAATGTCAGTCATGTGAAGAAAAAATACATACAATGATTCTGACGCGCATGCGCGTCAGCCTGTCTTCAACGTGTTAAAACGGGAGTGACCACTGCATATTTCCTGACAGAGGGAACTTGCCCTAGCAGTAGAGAAGTATTGAATATTCGGGATAGCTGGGTAGCCAACTAATTTGCGAACACTTTGAAAAATATTTGAGGTATAGAGTCCGAGGTCAGTTAGTGCGAGGGTTTGAGGGAGCGCAGGTGGGTCAGAACCATATGCGGGGTGATGGAAAAAACTCAAAAGTCTCAGGTGATGGGCGGAACTACCTGTCTACACTCTGCATATGGAGTAAAAACAATCTCAAAAAATTTTGCGAGATCTTCGGCTTTATCTCTGCCAGTGGAGTTTTTTTCTCCACGGTCACCTTCAAGTTTGTGTGTAACTGGAGCATGCTTGAGAAATTTATTGGCGTGGTCAGCAAGAAATTCCAAGTTATCTTTATCAGCTAGCTTTTTCACTTTATGGGCTGAAAAACGTTATAGATGATGATCTAGCTTTTTACCGACATCACTTCTGGTAGACTACCAGGAGTCAAAGATCTGGAAAATAGTGAAAATAGTGAAAATATTTTCTCTCTACTGAAGCAGGTTTCTCATATGAGGGGGAAGCTTTTACTTGCTTTTGAAAAAGCCTAAGTGGAACGAAAGTATCAATCAAGCTATGAATGATTTGGCAGAATCTTTCATAAATATTGTCAATATCAGGTGGAGAAAACAGCCTACCAATCCAGGCCCTCGAGGTGACGTGCTGTGGCATCTTTATCCATACTACTGCACTCCCTGGTGATACTATGTGACTCTGGTTGATGATTACATGAGAGGGTGAAGGCTACCATGTTGTGATCGGGCGAAGAGAGCGGGAGCAGGGGTTCCGTATAAGTAATGCTGGCCTGAGTTGATAATACAACATCTGAAACCCGTCACGAGTAGGAAAGTTAAGGAACTGGACCAGTAATAAGGCATCAAAATAGAGAGAAATTTGAACGCGGAAGGTGAATTGGAGGTGTGATCGAGCCAATCAATATCAAGGTTTGGATCACCTACCACCGGTGTCGAGACGGGTGGCAGATGCGGGTCGAAAGTAATCGATAACAAGAGCTCATCTTGTGAACTTGAGGAATTGGGGAGCCGGTGGTTAAGGAGAAATCTGTGTTTCAAGTTTGGCTCTAGAAAGATGCCAAAGCCCATCACATCCGCCGTTAGATCAGTACAATTGAGGTGTACTCGATCAACAAGCAAAAGACTGTGGGTTAGAGCACAGACAGCACTCCCTTTTCAACTGGATCCATCCTGCCTTAAAACCAAGTACGGGAATCCAATGGAAATTTCGGAGTCAGCAATTTTATTATTTAGCCATGACTCGGTGATAAAGACTAAATATGGTTTTGGATTGCAAAGTAATACATGAAAGTGCGGAATCTTATTTTTTGAGGCTGCGTGCATTTAATAGAACACAAGAGAGGGTCAAGGAAGTGCTGAGATGAGGCTTGTTGGAAAAAGCGGGAAACCGGGAGGAGTGGCCGTAGATTTTTTAGTTTGACGGAAATTCAGAAGCTTCAAATAGTTTTCCTCTGTAAACGACGAAGACGAGCTTACCACCATAGTCCTTATCGTTTAACTCTTGCGCTCGTGATCGGAGGTCTTTCTCTTTGTCGCGTTCTTGTCTGGTCATTGATTTTCGCAGGTAAATGTTCTTATATGCAGGCATCGAACGGAGTTTACGTGATCTCGATAGAGCCTCCAGAAGAAATGCCTCAATGGAAAGTACATCTGACTAATCTCGGATTGCCCTCTGACATGGATCCCATCCGGTAGATTTCAGCTGGATGAGTCTATATCCAGAGCATCTATCAAGTCGAAAACGAAGGACTCATTATGTACTCTACGCTGGGAGGGCACTAGGCTCTTCTCAACCTCAGGTACACCGAACAGCACCAATGACCTGCGGCGTTTATCCGCCTTAATAACTTCATTTGAATGCAAACGTAGTGAACTTAGGAACTGATCTAGCAAGGGAATCACTTCTGGGGTCTTGTTGGCTAAAATTCCATGAATCTTATTTAGTAGCAGTAGAGTGTCGCTATTGATGAATGGAGGGCTAGAGGCATTAGCGCCTGTCGAAGAAGATAGAGCTTACTTAGTTGGAAGAACAGGGCAGGGGCAGGTGAGGAGAGCATTGATTAATACGACCGCCCGTGACGAGCGCGGGAGAACGAATTACCATGAACACCTAATCAGCACAGTCCCGGTCATTCCACATTTTGCTGCAGTGGCAGCTGGGCGGAGGGGAGTGGGTGATGAGGGGCGGATAATGAAGTGATGAGTTAAAGCAATCCCGATCGAACCAAGGTGCAATTGAAGGAGAAGATCGGGCTCAGCCTCACTGCCGTCTCTTGGGTAGAGGCGCTAGGTCCACAACTGTAGAGGTCGCAACAACTTAGCATCTCGAAATGCTTCACTAAGGCGCCGAGCACCTGCGATTCAAATCTGAAGACGGGTGAATCGTACGCGCCCGTCCGGACCGTGCCCGCCCTTCAACGTGTTTTATGTGTCGTATAGGTTGATCAGCTAAAAAATCTCGACTCTCTCCGGACTTACGTCAATTTTTTGTTGTTTTTGCTGTCTGCCGCTTGGACTTCTCTGCGGCGTATTTAGATTGCGGCAGAAGATTTGTTTTTTTTTGTGTTTTTGACGATAGTTCTTGATTGTTTTGTCTTCGCTTGTGCTGTCCAATTCGCAGTTCTACATTCCTATTCGAGTGAGACTACCTCCTCAAATTAATCCTAACTCTTGTCTCTAAGCATCGAAGTGACCCTCTAACGTCATGCATGATTGTGACGCCCTCTGCTATATAAACCACTATGAGCGTAAGTGTCCCTTCCACGATCTTGGTGTCACAATTGGAAGAAAAAGCGGAACGCGTAAAACGGTGGAAAGGGAGGTTCCGGCGGTTGCAGGGATACAATTTGGTATTGGTGAAACGGCCAAATATAAGCAACTTTCTCAGCCATCGCTTATACAAGGCAACTCCGAGCTTGAACTGGTTTATAAAAGCGCTTCATGGCGATGGGCCGGGCTGCGGGGTAAACTGAATATGGAAATGAGCAAGGGAACCATCAAGTTCGCTGGAGTTATAGCCCTAAACTTCCATAGAATGGATGTGATACGTAGTGCAGACAGAGGATTAGAGAAAACAAAACACGCGAGAGAGCACGCCGCATCAGTGAGCACGCTGACCTACATATAAATCGCGGTGTGTGTGTGGGGGGGGGGGGGTTGGGTGGCTACGAGTCAGCAGAGGCAGCGATTACGATAGGTCCGAAAGGGCTCAGAGGAGACCGGGGGCAGCCAGTGGTGCGCCAGTGGTAAAAAACTAACAGAGAAATCTGTCAGGAGACCGAAAACGAGGCCCCCTTTTTGACTGTTGGTTTTCTCTCATGAACGGGTAACAGCTCAGCAAATGGACATATAAACAGGTTCACTGCAACACGTTTGGTGAGGCCATGCCAAACGTGTTAAAGTCAAGCTGCTCCACTTGTGCCGGTGGGCAATGCAGCTCGTCCAAATCACCAATAAGCTAGTAGTGGGCAGATCACTTTTGGGAGCTTGCTTTGCCCTGCTCAGCAACCAGCGCACTTTTCGGCGTGGAATTGTCACACATCGCTTCTTCGGCATGAGTAAATGCTCACTGTGGTACATATGCTTCCCCGATGCGCTCTCTTCATCGCGTTCGCTTCTTTTGATGTTTAGCGCCTTAACCGCGTATTTTGTGCGACAAAGTTGACACGACCCACGGACCTAACAAGTTTAGTCTTGATGTGGTTCATGCTAGTGAGCCCAATCCCCGGGTTTGTTCATAACTAACGCAACTGAAAATCTTATTAGTGTTGCAGTGAACGCATTGAAAACGTGCGAGAGAACCGACCCCACGACCACCTGCCTGTGAGCGCTGCCTACCACCGCCCTATTCTGCTTTATAACTCCATCAGATTAGTCCACCCGACCGTCGGGACCTCCCTTTCTTGCACTACCCCTTCGCTACCTTTTATAACAGCAAAATCTCTTAGAGAGGATGCGAATAAACAGAACAGGAGTTTCACATAGTGGAGAGCATTATCATGCCATGAAATGACGTTAGAACGGGACTCCAATACTTAGCTGTACTTGGAGGTGTTAGGAATTGGTTTCCTTCTCTCTTCCCCATTCTCCTCCCCTCTTCCCCTCCGCTACCCTCCAGCTGCTACGGCAGCACCATGTGGAATGAACGAGAATCTGTCCAGTGGGTGTTTATATAGCCGATGGGGTGGTATCACAATCACGCCATGGCAAAACATCGTGAGCTAAAGCCCTGCGAGTTAACCGACTGTGCTAGCGGTCTGTTTACCATGAGCTTCTTATC